>JAQOTM010001093.1:0-56879 GCA_029168755.2 Tillandsia fasciculata | reverse complement strand
CCACTAGCGCAACACGCACCAAACCCCGTCATGGTGCCACCTCAACAAGGCAACCCGAAGCAAACCCGCACATTCATCCAATAAGGAAGGGAATCCCATAAGTTGGGGTCTTTCACTCGGTTACTTTCCCGATCCAAAACCACCCGATTGGACTACTCAACTGCAGGCTAACCTCAAAGGGATCCTCAAGAGACCAATCCCCTGCCACAGTTGGTCACTCAACTGCTATCATATCCCAACGGACCCACGGGTCGAAGTCGATCCCTCAACTAAAAGAGAACACCCTGACGGAACCAAACCGTCGGTGAACGGACTGAAAACTGGCTCGCAAGGCGATCATAAAGCTGATGCCCAAACCTCGCGATCAAAAGCCGAAACATCCCCAAAACTCTCACCGTTGTTTACCTACAACGTGGCATCACTGCCGTGCACCAACAGCGTGGCATCACTGCCGTGCACCAACAGCGTGGCATCACTGCCGTGCACCAACGGCGTGGCATCACCGCCGTGCACCAACGGTGGGTATCACCACCGTGTATCACGGTGTGGCATCACCACCGTGTACCACGGCGTGGCATCACCACCGTGTATCAACGGTGTGGCATCACCACCGTGTATCAACGGTGTGGCATCACCACCGTGTATCAACGGTGTGGCATCACACCGTGTATAACGATGGGGCATCACCACCGTGTTCAACGGTGTGGCATCACTGCCGGTGCACCAACGGCGTGGCATCACCACCGTGTATCAACGGTGTGGTATACTCAAGCATCAAGGCCTCAGATCTTCACAGTCCTATGCCAACACTACCTCGAAAATCCCGGAGCTGAGGAAGGGCCAAAAGATCAACAGGCAAAACCAGGGCCCCAACTGCACTGGGCAGGACCAATAACACCCATCTATGTGCAACACGTGATCAGGTATCTAACCTCACGAGCACAAGCTAAGGGTCCTATCTCTAGCCCATCCAACAAAGCAAATGCCCTACAGAAGAAATGAATGCGATGCTCCTGTAACAAATAACGCTCAAGTGCGTGAAGGGGAGATAAGATTAATACCTGCCACCACGTGGCTAGCTGCCCCCGAATCCTCATCCTGTGCGACATAGACGCTCCCGCTCGGGGGTGGTCGTCCCTCGGACTGCCGCGAAGAAGTGGCCCTAACTATCTGGCCACAACCTGTCGAAGCTCCGCCTGTCTGGAAGAGCGAGGAGGAGCCGAAGCTACCAATGCGACTGATGACCCCGCTTTAGGACAAGACCATGATCTGTGCCCTGCCTGTGGTCACACTGCGGCGCAGAATGCGGCCCACCACAAAAGACACAGTCATCCCGCGCTGCTGCTGATACACGGCTGCGAAGAACCTCCTGGTCTCTGTCTCCTCTGAGACTCACGACCCTCAGACTGGGATCGTGGGCGGCCCCGGGGTCTCAATCTATTCAACTGTCCAAATCAGGCGGCACTGGATGCCTCTCCCCGAGCTGGTCCCTGGCGCTCCGTCTATCTAAGACATGATGTAGAGTACCGGACTTCGGACAGCGCGCCGACCACATATGATGGCCTGGAG
Source organism: Tillandsia fasciculata (assembly GCA_029168755.2). NCBI lineage: Eukaryota > Viridiplantae > Streptophyta > Magnoliopsida > Poales > Bromeliaceae > Tillandsia > Tillandsia fasciculata. The sequence continues at coordinate 55,310 of JAQOTM010001093.1, read as the reverse complement.
TGGTGAGATTGCCTCGGACATGTTGCATCTGAGTTACAGTTGATGCCGGGTTGATTTGGATCAACGCAGAAGCTCCAGCTTGATTCGGGGTTTTCCGGGCTTTGTATGCCGATTGTGGATGAGATTTGGGAATTACCGACTTCACAGTGGAGCGCCGAAAATTTGGGAACACTTGGAACAGGTATATATTCAGTTTACAGCGAAGTTCGGGAGGTTCCGGACTGACGCGGAGGATCCGGAGGCAAAAAGTGAGTCGGAACTGGCAGTTTCGGAGCCGGTTTTTGAATTTAGCACCCTGACTCAACGGATGAGCTTTTTGAAGAGAAAAAGCTGTGGACACGTGTACTTTCGATTTACAGCGGAGTTCGGGTGGTTCCGGGCAGCGGCGGAGGGCCCGAAGGCAAAAAGTGAGTTGGAGTTGGGCATTTTGGATTATTTTATTAATTTAATTAATGGTTTTGCTAATTAATTTTCCCTTTTTGCTTGGTGGCAGTGAAAGTGGGTTGGGGCTTTGGATTAAGTAAGTGATTTTGTTTTTGTTTTAATATTATTTTTGTATGTTGCTTTTGCTTAGTTTGGGGCTTAATTAAGTTTTCTAATTAAGCACCCTGATGCTTAGGTGAGGTAACTCACCTTGAGATAGCCTCACCACCTTCTCCAAAAGCCCCCACCCTGTTGCTTTTCGAAGCAGAGAAAGAAAGCAAAAGAAAGAGAGCAAAGAAAGCAAGAAAGAAAGAGAGGAAAAAGAGAGAAGAAGAAGAAGAAGAAGATGAAGGAGGTTGGAGCTTGAACTAAGTGGATTTGAGTTACTCTTGGTTGAGGTGAGATTGTGGTTTTATTTTTTGTATATATATCTTGCTTAGGAATTTTTTTTAGAAGAGATTTGAGCTGGGAAGATTTTTTATTTGGATTTTGAACCTTGTTTTTTAAGTTGGGATTTGTTGCTTGGAGCCATGGGATTTTTGTTGGGTTTTTTAAAGCAAAAAAATGGATTTTTAGGATTTTTGGTGATTTAGAGAATTTTGGGAAATTTTTTGGTGATAAAGGGTTTTTAAAATTTATTTTAATTTTTCTGGGATTTTTTTAGAAATTTTTAGAATTTTTTTTAAAAATTTTTCCGCCGCCGCGGCCGCGCGCGGCGCGCGCTGCCAGGCCGCGCGCAGGCGCGCGGCGGGCTGCACGCGGTGCAATGGCCGCGCGCGTGCGCGCGCGGCAGGGGCCGCGCGCAGGCACCGCGGGCCGTGCGCGGGCCTGCGCGGGTGCCCGGGCGCGCGCGGGCTCCGCGCCGGCGCCGCGGCCGCGCGGGCACTCGCGCGGGCCTGCCGGCGCTGCTGCGCCGCTGGCGCGCGCGCTGGAGCGCTGCGCGCAACGGCCGCGCGCGCTGCGCGCAGCGCCCTGGGCGCCGCGCGCAGCGCCGCAGGGGCGACGCGCGGCGCGCTCCGGCGCCGCGCGACGGGCCCCTGCTCCCGCGCGTCGGTTCCTGGGGCCGCGCGCGTCCGCCGTCTTCATCGCTTGGCGTGCCCCGGGACTTCGTCGACGCCTCGTTTGCGTGCCGGCCCGTTTTTCCGCCGACGGAGGCCGGTTTTTTGCCGTCGGAGCTGTTTTTCGCCGACGGAGGCCGTTTTTTCGCCGTCGGAGGCCGTTTTTTCGCCGTCGCGGCCGTTTTTTCGCCGTCGACCGCTGTTTTCGCCGCCGCGAGCTGTTTTTCGCCGTCGAGCTGTTTTTCGCCGTCGACCGCTGTTTTCGCCGCCGCGAGCTGTTTTTCGCCGTCGACCGCTGTTTTTCGCCGTCGACCGCTGTTTTCGCCGCCGCGAGCTGTTTTTTTCGCCGTCGACCGCTGTTTTTCGCCGTCGACCGCTGTTTTTTTCGCCGTCGAGCTGTTTTCGCCGCCGCGAGCTGTTTTTCGCCGTCGACCGCTGTTTTCGCCGTCGACCGCTGTTTTCGCCGCCGCGAGCTGTTTTTCGCCGTCGACCGCTGTTTTTCGCCGTCGGAGGCTGTTTTTCGCCGACGGAGGCTGTTTTTCGCCGATGAAGGCTGTTTTTCGCGCCGTGCGCTGTTTTTCGCCGATGAAGGGCTGTTTTCGCGCCGCGCGCTGTTTTTCGCTAATGGAGGCTGTTTTTCGTCGCCGGATGCTTGGTTTTCGACCGTTTTGACTGATTTTGCGATTTCTTCTTTCCTGGCAGTTTGCAGTGTAGTTTTAGCATCTGACTGGGACGCGACCTTGTGACTCCGTTTTGCGTGCGGGTTCCGGCATCGTACTTCGGGTTGCGTGCGGACCTCGTGGAGACAAGGTAAGCCCGCTGAGCCCAATTGCAAGTGTCGACAAGCAATTGGGGGCGATCTGAGGTGGGTTGGTTTTCTCTCCAAGTCTACGGACTTCCTTCTAATTCTATTATGATAGGATTGCATGCTAGTTTAAGTGTTTCTTGGAACTTGACTAGCACCCCCGTCATATGTTGCATGTATTCAACCAGACCAATAGAGAACCTTAATCTGGGCTAGGTTCTATTATGCTTTAGACATTCCACACATGCATTTCCTTCTGGACATAGGGTTCCTCGCCCGGGTAGTGGGCCGAGTGGTCAGAGTTTTGTGGGATGGGTGTTTCACTCGGGCCTGGGGGCTGAGTGGGGTCTGGTGGCTGTGTTAGGCCAGTGTTGGTGGTTTGGGAACCGTTTAGAGTAAACGGTGGTCCCGGGTTTCTAGTTGTGACGTCGTTTTCTCGTTACTACCACGTTGTGATCGTGGAGTACGTATGCTATCAGGACCTTGAACCCAGAATGCTTTTGAACTCTCATGATTTTGGTATACCAGTGTTTTCCTTCCGTATTCCTAAGGGTCGCCGGAGCTTGTTCTTGTTTGATTGGGCGAAGGTGTCACCCTTGGGAGTTCGGGAAACAAACTCGTTTTCAACTGATTTTCTCAAGAACTAAAATCCATAAAAGCTGGTTTTTCTCAATTTAAGATAGTTTTCAAAAGGGTAAATTTTACCCTCACCCCAAGGGGGTTGAGGAGAAATGATATTTCTTTATAAAGGTCATCTTTTTACTAAATTCCCTCATCCGCCAGGGCGGGGGATCTGGGTTCTAAGGGCTGATTTCGTCTTGGGCCGAAAACAACGGGAGGCGACACCTATAGCCGGTTCTTGTTTGATTGGGGTCGTAGGTAGTAGACTCCCGGGGTTTTCGGACTCTGTGCAGTTCTAGCTGTGGAGCATCTCCAGCCGTGAGTTATGAGTTTGAGTTGAGATAGTTGCCCACTTTAACCGAGAGGGGCCGAATCCCTGAACGGTAAAGGATCGAGAACTTCGATAGGCTGAGCCTAGAGTCTGTTCTTGTTTGATTGGGGTTCTAGGCACCGGTCTATCGGGATTCTCGGACCTTGCCGCGTCAGTCGGCTCTGCTCGTCTATGAGTGGGGTGTCGTTGTGGGAGCCGTATGGAGTGACGGCGGTCCCAGCTGTGTAGTACCTTCTTGAGTGAGTTGTGTTGTGAGGTTGAGTCGTGGAGGGTTCTCCGACTGAGTTGTGCTTTGAGCATCGAGATACCGATCTGTTTGATCGTGGATTATAGCCTGCTGAGCCTGGCATTTCATGCCAGTTATGAGATACTTGTGATACTTGAGTTCGTTGGGGTCGCTCCCCTCGAGCTACGCCCCGGGTGCGATGATGATACCGAGCCTGACGAGGCTGCGATGATGCGACTAGTTGATACACTAGAGTTCGCTTGAGATTGAGATAGTCCTTGAGGGACACCCTACGTAAGACCAAGTCCTGTTTGGGCGTAGTGGCAGTAGGTGAGCGCAGGCTTGTTTGACTGGTCCAAAGTGGGACAGTCATTGAGATTGGGTGACATTGGGTGAGTGATGGCATAGTACTTGGGACATGTTGTCAGTAGTGAGTGGGTGCATACCATCATCTGTGTTCTCTTTCTTTTGAGCATAGTAGATAGAGGCATGATAGCTGTAGATACTTTTCCAGCTTATTCTTTCATTATTTCAGTTTCATTCTGTTATCTTATGCCTCTAGTAGACTTAGTGGGCAGACCGTGGTTCTTGGAGACGGTACCCACTGAGAACTACTGTAGGATGTAGTTCTCACACCCTCTGTCGGTGACAGGTTGCTGAGGCTTTCTTCCGTTCCTGCCCGAGCTGGCTTGACGGACCGAGGACAGGGAGTCGCGTGATAGTTCCCTACCAGCATTATTACTTTAGAGTGAGGTAGATGTACCATCCCGGACTGTGGGAGTTGATCATGTATTGATTTTCTAGTCTTAGCTATCTCCCCTGTGATTTGTAGATGTTGTATAGGTTGTTTCTATTTGTATCATCTTGTATTCGGGAGATAGACTTGTATTTATGTTCAGCTTTTAGTAGTGAGATTTTATATTACAGCTTTTATTACCCGCTCTGATATCTGTATAGCTGTAGTTCTATCTTTTGCAGGTTAGACGCTTCGTCTGTACGGCAGTTTCCGTACAGATGGCGGATCTGTTAGCGAGCCCGGGTCGCAGTTTCGACCCCGGGGCGTGACAGATTAGAGTGGTATCAGAGCCTAGGTTGTAGGTCGTTGAGGACTTAGAAACCCTAGGCTATTGTGGTTGGACATTAGGATGACTACGTGAGAGTCGTGACTTTAGCGAGAGTCCTGATTGAGTTTTTACCTCTCCCAAGGAATGGGATGAGTGATTTGCTTGTTATTCGCTCAAAGTGATTATGTTGGCTGCAGACAACATAATACTTTTGGAAGGATAACAAGTTCTAGACTCTCGCTGGATTGGGTCGTTTGGTTATTATGTCCTGACGTTTGTATTTGTTGCAGTTATCTGTGATGCCGCCGAGACGTCGTGCAGCGACGAGAGGGCGTTCGACCTTGGATGAGGAGCCCGAGCGGCAAGGGGCTGAGCACACTGAACAGGAAGAGACAAGCAGGCGCCAGGAAGAAACAGTCAGGCGCGCCAGGAGAGGCAGCCAAGCTCCAGGAAGAAAATATGGATCGGTTGATGAGACTGTTTGAGCAGAGGACATCTTCAGCAGCGCCCCCAGCAGCGACTTCGTCGACCTCGTCACAGATCGCTCCTTTGACAGAGGCAGAGCAAAGAGAGCTCATCGACAGGCTAGCTTATATCAACCAGTTCCATCCCCCGCGATTTTCAGGGCAGAGTTCAGAGCCGTGGGATGTTGAGAATTGGATCGCGGCAATGGAGAAATTATTTGAGAACCTCTTCATCAAGGATGAGCACCAGGTACATTTGGGGGCGCACTATTTGGAAAAGGACGCCGAGATTTGGTGGCGTCGAGTCCGCCCAGTTGGACCGCCAGGAGTTCAGTTGATGTCGTGGCCTGAGTTTCGGGCTTTGCTACGCGGGGCCTATTTTCCCGATAGTGCAAAGCAGAAACTAGAAGGGGATCTCCGACGATTGCAGCAGGGTGATCGACCTCTTCAGGAGTATATTCGGGAGTTCCAGAAGTTGCTGAATAGTGTACCGCATGTCGCCCCCGACGAGGCCCAGAGGGTGGATTTGTTTGAGAGAGGACTGCACCAGGATATTTATCATCTTGTACACTCGCACCGGTCACCGACTTTGGATGCGGCCATTGAGCGTGCTCGGTGGGTTTCCCGAGGCACAGCGGTTATGTCAGAGAGGGACGGAGCGCCAGGGACCAGCTCCGGGGAGAGGCATTCAGTACCGCCTGATTTTGGACAGACGAGTAGATCGAGACCCCCGAGGCCGTCACAACCCCAGTCTGAAAGCCGCAGATTTCAGAGGAGGCAGAGATCAGGAGGTCCCCACAGCCGAGGCACCAGCAGCGATATCAGGATGAGTGTGTCATTTGCGGTGGGCCACATGCAGTGCAGCAGTGTGACTATAGGCAGGGGCGATGCTTTTCGTGTGGACAGACTGGTCATTTTCAGGCAGCATGCCCTCGAGCAGTACTTACAGTGATGCCGCTTGCAACAGCACCCCCGCTACCTCTTCCAGATGAAGGAGCTCCTCCGACTTACCGCCAGCCAGATGAGGCCACGACGTCGCGGCAGCCAGGGCGACGACCACCCACATCGAGAGGATGAGTTGGGCTACCCGTTTGGAGGGCGCCAGGATAGCAGGTCGCTTGGTACCAGATGTGATACCCCCCTTCCTAGTTGTTGAGACTGGAGTTTTTGCACCCCCCTACATGGTTTGAGTGGATGGAGTGTAGTTTTGGATTGCGGTCACAGCAGGGACAGCATCAACACCACTCTCCTTGTGTTCTTGTTTTAACACCGAAACTGGCGAACGGGACGAAAAATTTCAAAGGACTACTCCAGAAATGGAGACGATGCTGGAACCTGTTCTTGTTTGATTGGGGTGAAGGCATCGGTCCTTTGGAAATTTTTGGACTTTTCGCTATTTTCGGCTGCTTTTCAAATAGAGAGTTGGGGTTGATGATGTTCCTGATGCAGATTGCTTGTGGTAGGGGGTGTGTTTTGGTTTCGAGGACGAAACCTTTTGAAGGAGGGGAGAGTGTAGAGTACCGGGACTTCGGACAGCGCACCGACCACATATGATGGCCTGGAGTGGTGAGATTGCCTCGGACATGTTGCATCTGAGTTACAGTTGATGCCGGGTTGATTTGGATCAACGCAGAAGCTCCAGCTCGATTCGGGATTTTTTCGGGCTTTGTATGCCGATTGTGGATGAGATTTGGGAATTACCGACTTCACAGTGGAGCGCCGAAAATTTGGGAACACTTGAAACAGGTATATATTCAGTTTACAGCGAAGTTCGGGAGGTTCCGGACTGACGCGGAGGATCCGGAGGCAAAAAGTGAGTCGGAACTGGCAGTTTCGGAGCCGGTTTTTGAATTTAGCACCCTGACTCAACGGATGAGCTTTTTGAAGAGAAAAAGCTGTGGACACGTGTACTTTCGATTTACAGCGGAGTTCGGGAGGTTCCGGACAGCGGCGGAGGGCCCGAAGGCAAAAAGTGAGTTGGAGAGGGCCATTTTGGAATATTTTATTAATTTAATTAAGTGGTTTTGCTAATTAGTTTTCCCTTTTGCTTGGTGGCAGTGAAAGTGGGTTGGGGGCTTTGGATTTAAGGTAAGTGATTTTGTTTTGTTTTAATATTATTTTGTATGTTGCTTTTGCTTAGTTGGGGCTTAATTAAGATTTTCTTAATTAAGCACCCTGATGCTTAAGGTGAGGTAACCTCACCTTAAGAGTTAGCCTCACCTTCTTCTCCAAAAAGCCCCCTCCCTGTTGCTTTTCGAAGCAGAGAAAGAAAGCAAAAGAAAGAGAGCAAAGAAAGCAAGAAAGAAAGAGAGGAAAAAGAGAGAAGAAGAAGAAGAAGAAGAAGAAGATGAAGGAGTTGGAGCTTGAACTAAGGTGGATTTGGAGTTACTCTTGGTTGAGGTGAGATTGTGGTTTTATTTTTTGTATATATATCTTGCTTAGGAATTTTTTTTAGAAGAGATTTGAGCTGGGAAGATTTTTATTTGGGATTTTGAACCTTGTTTTTAAGCTTGGGATTTTTGCTTGGAGCCATGGGATTTTTGTTGGGTTTTTAAATGCAAAAAAATGGGTTTTTAGCGATTTTTGGTGATTTAGAGAATTTTGGGAAATTTATTTGGTGATAAAGGGTTTTTAAATTTATTTTAATTTTTCTGGGATTTTTTTAGAAATTTTTAGAATTTTTTTTAAAAAAATTTCCGCCGCCGCGGCCGCGCGTGCGGCGCTGCCAGGCCGTGCGCAGGCGCGCGGCATGGCCGCGCGCAGGCGCGCGCGCGGCATGGGCCGCGCGCAGGCACCGCGGGCCGCGCGCGGGCCTGCGCGGGTGCCGCGGGCCGCGCGCGGGCCTGCGCAGGCCTGCGCGGGCGCGTGCCGCTGCGCGCAGCGCTGGACGCTGCGCGCGGCGGGCCGCGCGCGCGGCAGGCAGCGCGCGGGCACGCGCAGCACCGTCGCGCGCTGCGCGCAGCGCCGCTGGGCGCCGCCCGCAGCGCCGCAGGGGCGCCGCGCGGCGCGCTCCGGCGCCGCGCGGCGGGCCCCTGCTCCTCGCGGTCGGTTCCTGGGGCCGCGCGACCGCCGTCTTCATCGGTTGGCGTGCCCCGGGACTTCGTCGACGCCTCGATTTGCGTGCCGGCCCCGTTTTTCCGCCGACGGAGGCCGGTTTCGCCGTCGGATGCTGTTTTTTTTTCGCCGACGGAGGCCATTTTTCGCCGACGGAGGCCCTTTTTTTCGCCGACGGAGGCCTTTTTTCGCCGTCGACCGCTGTTTTCGCCGCCGCGAGCTGTTTTTCGCCGTCAGCCGCTGTTTTTCGCCGTCGACCGCTGATTTCGCCGCCGCGAGCTGTTTTTTCGCCGTCGGCCGCTGTTTTTCGCCGTCGGCCGCTGTTTTTTTCGCCGTCGACCGCTGTTTTCGCCGACGCGAGCTGTTTTTCGCCGTCGACCGCTGTTTTCGCCGCCGCGAGCTGTTTTTTGCCGTCGACAGCTGTTTTCCGCCGTCGACCGCTGTTTTCGCCGCCGCGAGCTGTTTTTCGCCGTCGGCCGCTGTGTAGTGACCCGACTCTTAGGAGTATTTTTGAACTCACATGTAATCGCTTAAGCCTTAAGCGAAATAAAATTATTTAATTTTCAAAAGTCGGCCGGGACAAGGTGTGTGTATTTTTCTGCGATAGAGCGCGAAAAACGATGACCGACGGTGCGATCGGATTCGAAATCCGATGTCGGGATCTCCCGGAACGGGATCCTTAGCGACGCGGTAATTAGTCACGCTTCGGAAACCGTGCAAAAATATCTTGCACCCGTTAGAGATAAGGTGGGTTATCTCGTAGGGGATAATTAATTAATTAATTAATCAATTATCCGGTGACGGAAATTTAAATCCTCCTACGTACGAATAAAAGGGGGGATTTTATCTCGCGGATTGGATAAGAGATAAAATCCAGATACTTAAATTTGGAAATTTATCTTTCCAAGATTATTTAATGAAGGGGATTAAATAATCGGTGACCGGGATTTGAAAATTGGAAATTTAAATAACCGATGATTTAAATCCAAGTGGGAATTTATCCCCCATGATTATTTAATGAAGGTGATTAAATAATCGGTGGCCAGGATTTAAAAGGGTGAAGATTTTATCTCGTAAGTCAGATATTTATTTGAGAAATAGAAACAGGATGTTTTGGGTTTTCCTAGTTACGCACGTGTAAGATAAAGCGGATATTAATTAAATAATTAAGTAATAGGGTTATCGGTAAGGACTAATCAATTAATAAATTAATTAATCGGAGTCAAAATATCCGAAAGGATTTTGACGGTGCGTATGCGTGAAATTGGATAAAAAGGATAAATAGATAATGAGATCTATTTATTCCCCGTTTACCGAACGAAACCCTATTTTTAAAACACCGCCTCCTCAAACCCTCCTCTTTCGTGCGTACCGAAACCCCAACCGGTGAGGAAAAGGAAAGAAAAGAGAGAACGGAACCCTAACCGGAGGAAGGAGAAGGAAAAGAGAAGGAGCCGATCGTCCCAAACGCCGACCCGAAGGCAAGAAACACGACCGGACACCTTCCCGACGATCTCCGGTTAGTAGAACATTTTTTAGTAATTTTTCCGGATTTTTCCTGTCGCCTTTTCGTCAATTTCTTGAGTTTCTCCGCCGTCCCCGTTACCGTCGCCGTCGTCGTAATTGTGCTAGACGGACGGAACGGACGGCGGAGACGCGCGGTGCCGCTAGGGCATCGCGCGGGGAGGGGGAAAACGATCGCGGACGACCGGACGCCGCCGCAAGCGGCGACGGCGCCGCGCGGGTCGCACCCGCGCGGGCGCCGCGCGGACACCGCGCGGCCGCCGCGCGGGGCGCCGCGCGGGGTGCCACGCCGGCGCCGCGCGGTCACCCGCGCGGGGTGCCGCGCGGGCACCGCGCGGGCACCCCCGCGGGGCGCCGCGCGGGCACCCGCGCGGGGCGCCGCGCGGGCACCCGCGCGGGGCGCCGCGCGGGCACCCGCGTGGGGCGCCGCGCGGGCGGCCCGCGCGGGCACCCGCGCGGGCGCCGCGCGGGCGGACCGCGCGGGCTGCCGCGCGGGTACCCGCGCGGGGTGCCGCGCGGGCGGACCGCGCGGGCGCCGCGCAAGCACCCGCGCGGGGTGCCGCGCGGGCGGCCCCGCGCGGGCACCGCGCGGGTGCCGCGCGGGCGGCCCGGCGCGGGAGCCGCGCGGGCACCCGCGCGGGCGCCGCGCGGGCCCGTGTCCGCACGGGCACTGCGCGGACGCCGCGCGGGGCACTATGCGGGCGCCGCGCGGGCGGCCGCACGGGCGCCGCGCGGGCCCGTGTCCGCACGGGCACCGCGCGGACGCCGCGCGGGGCACTATGCGGGCGCCGTCCGCGGAGCCACGCCGCGCGCGGCTCCGACGGACGGCGACGGCCGCTCAAGGCAAGGGTGTCCCGCCGGACAGCGGGACGGTGCCGGACTCTTCGTACATAATAGAGTGGGGTATTTCTGTTGCAATATGTTAGTATGTATTCTGATCTTAGTATCCGTGCGGACTTTTATAGGTCCAGGTGCGCAGCGGGAGAGTGCAGAGGGCTCGGGTGACCCGTCTTCTCTCCAACCAGGTGGGTAGGGTTGCTATAAGTGCAACAAGTGCAGTAAGTGCATTTATCGCCATTAAAGTACTCTTAAATTTACCTAACAAAGTAGATGGACAGTTTAACCTTTCGCTTAATGATGTTTTATCTAACAATTTAAGCGGCTGCGGTCGCGGTGCTCACCACACGCCAATCTTGGCAATCCGGTTTCGGATGCTGCACGTACACCGGCGGATCGGGCCACCGCATGGTGTACTTTTCCGGAAAAGTGGTCTTTTTGACCCGTGTGCCTCACAAAGGGGTGGGAGCCGTGAGGACCCCTTCACGGCAGCTATAGGGGCCGCACTAGCCCCGTGAAGAGGTTAAAAGCATCAAAAGGTGTTTGTGCACGAGGGGGGACTTTAGTCTCCCCGACAGGTACTCTGGGGTTGGTGCCCAGCTTAATTAATAAATAATCTGGGGTTGGTGCCCAGTTTAAAATATGCACAGGGGTTTAACGAAAGGTTACGGTGTACTCGGTGTTTTCGGTTCGTTTTTCCTTCCTTGGTACTATTAGACATCTACTTTGTTTGTCACTGACGTTACCCACTCCGTGACAGGTACTGCTACTAGGTGCGTCAGCCGGGGTGACGGTGGGGCTGCGTCGTGAGGACCGTAGTCGGACACTTGGTTATTATGATTATATCTCATTTCCTTTTTCGTATAAATACTTAATTTGCTTGTGGATGGCTTTAGTTGTGAACATGTATTAATTAGCTCTGTGGATGAGGTGTATTCTTATGTTTTAATTACGTTTAGTGGCGTTCCTTTTATGCGGCATGTTTTCATGATAAATTAAAGGATTGCGAAAATGTTTTCTCCAAACGAAGTGCCGTGTGGCCACGGGTTTTGCAAACGCTGGGTTTTATCCTTTCCAAACACTGACGCCGCTTTATAAACTTGCTTTAATTGGTGATGAATGTCTACTGTCACGCCCCGGGTGTAAACCTGACCCCGGGCTCTATCACAGATCTGCCGAGCACACGGTATTTCCCGTGTACACGAAGCACTGGTAACCTGCTCAGCTATAAGAAATATAATAAAGGAGCATACAACAGAGCTAAACTAAAACTAATACATCTCAGACCAAAAGCTGGAAAGTGAAAGTACAATAAAGCTCTCAAATAAGTACATGTGTCTCTCCCAGCTCACGAAATAAATACAACCAGCTGGCAGAAGCCAGACCCAAAATAAAAAGCAAATACAACTGTCTGAGAGTACAGGGGATACATCCAAAACTACAAAACACGAAATCGGGAAAGTGACTATCTAATCAGCATTCCTCTTACCTCGATCCTGGGTAGAGGGTCTCGCAACTCCCGCAGAAGACTCTGCAAAACAAAGAGGGGAAAAGAAAAGAGAAAACAGTGGGGGGTGAGAACTACTATAAAAACAGTAGCCTCCCCTAGTGGGGTAGACCTCAAACTCATGCATGCCCACTAGGACTATCAGAGGCGAAATGCGAATGAAGGTGGTAAGCTACAAGTAACCCTACTGATGAAGAGCTACCACTAATATGCCTCAAAGATGCCTAGCTAAAGGAATAGCTAATGATATGCACCAGAATGTCACAGACTACAAGACCAACCCAATCGAACACCAGTAGCACTGGTACTGCCTGCTCTGCTGTCATCTCAAGAACCAGTAACTGATCGGCACACGGCACGATCCCAAAAGTATCCAATCGACCGGCACACGGCACGGCCCCAAAAGTATCCAATCGACCGGCACACGGCACGGCCCTATGCCTACTCCGGAGTGGCACTCGAGGGGAGCGACCCACACGAGTAAAGTATGTAACCATAAGTATCTGATGTAGCAGGACTGGATCAAGACTCTAAACATGTGGGTAAGACCATCCACTAAAGAAGCCCGATCCCTCACCTCCAATCTGATGCAGTAGTAATAATAATACTAATAAGCCGGTCAACCGCCCACAGTCCGCGGTTGCCGCAACACCCAACCATCAATCCCTGACTGTCCCAACTCTGAACATCTGACCACACAATCCCCTAGGACTAGACAACAGGAGAATGAATAAAGAGCATGGTTTCTCCTAAGTCAATTCCAGCATGTATGTGTAGCAGAAAAAGGTGGCCTAACTAGATGACCATTCAAGCATGCAAAGTCCTTTACTTGATAAAACCGTTTCCATTATTCTAACATATGCAACATTAAGTGTTTGGAACCTCTGATATACATGTGGCATGATATATGATTCATGATACAATTTGGATGCATAATCTACTAGCAAGTTTCCCCTCTTTACAACATGAAATCTAACCACATGCTCAAACCTTCACTTAACATACAACATGATATGGCTTTAGTATTATATCCAAATAATTAAACTACATATCTAAAACATGGAAATACCACTCACTAACATGTAGCTTGCTAACAATGCAAATATTATCAAAGGAATCTTAATCTCATGCAAGCATGCTTGATACATCCACAATTAATAACACATGATCAAGGCATTCCAATAGGCCTAGTGACATTCACAAGTAGGAGGTTCACAACATCACCCACCTCGAGCGCTAATCCAAGTCCCCAAATGCGGATCCCTCGCTCTGTCCAAAAACTCGTCACGAATCTGTACAACATACCCCAAAGGAAAAATACATAAGCTATTCATTCTCATTTTCTCCAAAATCTGTCCCCTAAAACCACAGTCCAGAGTTCTCCAATTTTTACCTGCGAAAGATGCCCAGAAAAATCCAAGAAAAATACTATCGCGATCCTCGCGACGAGCCCGTCGAAATGAGTACCTGCACGCCCAAATCGGAGTTTCCTACGCTGAGATAAAAATCCGGCAAGGGGAACACCCAATCCAAACTGTACAAAATTTCTGTAACAAAGAACCACAGAAAAAGGAGATTCTCACCTTCGTGAAAAATCCAGAAAAATCTGAGAAAAATCCAGGAGATTCCTTGCGAAATGTAGATGAATTTTGCCTTTTGAATCGCCTCGTTCCGATGCCTGAGCGCAAAGTTACAGCCAGAACACTGCGGTGCTGTCCAACAATCCGCGAAGAAAAATGGGTCAAATGGGAGCTCGAAAAACTCAAAGATCAGCACGGAAATCGAGGAAGCTCGAAACACGGAAGTTGAAGTCCTACCAGTCGAGAGTCCGATGGCGCAAGAATCGTCGAAAAAGGAGGTCGGGGTGAGTCGGGGGAGCCCAAACACTGAAAAGGGACGAAGCGGGTCGAAGGTGAACAAGCGTCGCGCCGCGCCGTAAAATAGCTAACCTCGGGATGCGTGCCTCCGTAAATCCTCAAAGTCCTCCAATGGATAGTATACTGTGAGGGGAGAAACTTCTCTGAAGAATGCTCTGCGAAAATGGGGTCCAAAAAGCCAAAAGAACGAACAGGGAAAGCTATTTATAGGCCCAGCCCATATGCTGTTGGGCCGGGTTTTCGGGCGCAGGTTTCGGGCGCACTGCGCCCGGAAACCCGGTTGCACGCCTCCCGTCCGACGCGCCCGAAACTCCCAGGGGCGGCCACGTCACCCCAAACAGGGGACAGCAAATCCAGGCGGCCCGCTGTGCGCCGCGTGTCCCCTCGCGGTCAGCGGGGGTAGGTACGGCCGCCCAACCACGAGGCGACACGTGGCGCACTCGAGTGCGGCCGACCGCCCGCCTGGCGCCACTGTGCGCGCGCTGTCCCGAAGCGGGACTTCACGGACTCCGTGCACCGCGCAAGCTGAGCCCGCCACTCGCCTGCCGCCACGTGTCCCTGCGCCGGGTCCATGCACCCGCGCGGGGAACTCCGTAGACCGCGCACCCATGCGCCAGCCAATCGGGGTTCGAAACCTGGACCCCGCCCGAACCCGTGCACCGGCGCTCAAACTGTGCACCCGCGGTCAAATTCCCGTGGACCGCGCTCCAAAGGCCTGCCAATCTCCGCCTGCCGCGTGTCCTGCGCCGGGTTCATGCACCCAGCCGCGCCGCTCCGTGGACCGAACGTCGCGAACCGGCCAATTATAGGCCGCCACGTGGCAGCCGGCGGTCCACCGACACCCCCCCATGCACCGAAAAGCCCAGAAAACTTCCGGAAGCCCGTTTTTGGTCATCCGGACTCCAAATTCAACAAGCAAATAGCCGTTTTCAAGCGTTTTTCCGCGCTGAATCCAAATCCAACCTCCGTTTGGCCAAATTCAATTTCTAAATTTCGGCAAATGCAGCCGAAGGCCCAAACAGCTACAAAGTCTCACAGGGTCCATCTGTGGCACTCCTTTGATGCACCATGGGCCAGACACCAACACTAGGTGTTAAACAAGGTGGATTCATCGGAAAAGTTGCATGGGGAAAAACCAGAACACTACATCCTCCCCTACAAGGAAAAGTTTCGTCCTCGAAACAAAAGTCATACCTCAGGCTGGGGCCTCGAACAAGTAGGGGTAAGCATCCATCATCGCTGACTCCAGCTCCCACGTAGCCTCGCGCTCATCATGACTGCTCCAGAGGATCTTCACATAAGGGATGGTTCGGCTGCGCAACTCTCTAACCTCCCGGTCCAAAATCCTCAGCGGTCGCTCGACGTAACTCAAGTCCTCGGCGATCTCCAATGGGGCGAAATCGATAATGTGCGACGGGTCAAACACATACCTCCTCAGAGTCGATACATGAAACACATCGTGGACACCTGCTAACCTGGGAGGAAGTGCAAGCCTGTAGGCAACTGGCCCTATGCGCTCCAACACCTCGAAAGGTCCAATATAACGAGGGCTCAGTTTCCCACGAATACCAAATCTCCGAATCCCCTTCGAAGGCGAGACTTTCAAAAAGACATGGTCGCCCACCTGGAACTCTAAGTCTCGCCGTCGAGTATCAGCATAACTCCTCTGTCGACTCTGGGCAGTCTCGAGATGTCGTCGTACCAATCTGACCTTTTCCTCTGCCTCAAGTAGTAGATCAGGACCCAAGGTCTTCTTCTCACCCACGTCACTCCAATATAGGGGTGACCGACACTTGCGTCCATACAACGCTTCAAACGGAGCCATCTGAATGCTCGCTTGATAGCTGTTGTTGTACGCAAACTCAACTAATCCCAAGTGTCGGTACCACCCTCCTCCAAAGTCCAGAACGCAGGCTCTCAACATATCCTCGAGGGTCTGAATCGTGCGCTCTGACTGTCCATCAGTCTGTGGGTGGAAGGCTGTGCTAAACCGGAGCTGTGTCCCCAAGGCTGTCTGTAAACTCCTCCAGAAATGCGAGACAAACCTCGGGTCTCTATCTGATACGATGGAAACGGGTACCCCGTGCAATCTGACCACCTCAGCCAAATAAACCTGTGCCAGTCGATCCATCGACCAAGTCATCTGAACCGGCAGAAAGTGAGCGGACTTGGTAAGCCTGTCCACGACTACCCAAATAGCATCCGCTCCTGTCTGTGCTCTCGGCAACCCGGTGACAAAATCCATGGTAACATGTTCCCATTTCCATTCAGGGATTGGGAGACTTTGTAACTTGCCAGCAGGTACACGATGCTCAGCCTTTACCTGCTGACAAGTTAAGCAGTGGGCTACAAATCTCCCAATGTCTCTTTTCATCCCATTCCACCAAAACTGTGCCTTGAGGTCCCTATACATCTTAGTCCCACCAGGATGAATGGTATAAGGTGTATAGTGGGCCTCCCTCAAGATCTGCTCTCGAATCTCTGAATCTATAGGCACGCAAGCTCGGTCCCTGTACCGCAGTACTCCCGAAGCATCAACTGTAAAATCCCCTGTCGAACCGGTCTGGACCTGCTCTCGAATCCTCATCAGGTGGGGGTCCTCACTCTGTTTCTCCCGAATCCTGTCCAACAGAGTGGGCTGCACGACTAGAGACATAAGTCTAGCAGAGACCCCAGGGGACACAACTTCGAGCTCCAGCCGCCTCATCTGCTCAAGTAGTGGCGCCTGCTCAGTGATCATCAAGGATAGACTCTGTACTGCTCTCCTGCTCAGGGCATCAGCAACCACGTTGGCCTTGCCAGGATGGTATAATATGTCCACATCGAAGTCCTTCAATAATTCCAACCATCTGCGCTGCCTCAGGTTGAGCTCCTTCTGTGTAAACAGATATTTCAGGCTCTTGTGGTCAGTGTATATCTCGCAGTGCTCCCCATACAGGTAATGGCGCCACAACTTCAATGCGAAAATCACTGCAGCTAGCTCCAAGTCATGGGTAGGGTAATTCTTTTCATAATCCTTCAGTTGCCGAGAGGCATAAGCGATTACCCTACCCTCCTGCATCAGCACGCAACCAAGTCCACTGTGCGATGCATCACTATAAATCACGTATCCTTTCCCCATAACAGGGAGGGAAAGGATAGGAGCCGTCATCAATCTGTTCTTTAATTCCTCAAAGCTCCTCTGGCAATCCTCACTCCAAACAAACTTAATCCCTTTTCGCGTCAGACGAGTGAGGGGTGTGGAAAGTTTCGCAAAACCTTCCACAAACCGACGGTAATATCCCGCCAAGCCCATAAAACTGCGGACCTCAGATACCGTCGTCGGTCGGGGCCAATCCCGGACTGCCTCAATCTTCGCCGGGTCTACTGCCACTCCAGTGGCTGAAATCACATGGCCCAAAAAGACAACCTCCCGAAGCCAAAATTCGCAC
Organism: Tillandsia fasciculata; assembly: GCA_029168755.2. Taxonomy (NCBI): domain Eukaryota; kingdom Viridiplantae; phylum Streptophyta; class Magnoliopsida; order Poales; family Bromeliaceae; genus Tillandsia; species Tillandsia fasciculata. The sequence goes on along the minus strand of JAQOTM010001093.1, from coordinate 38,088 downwards.
TTAGACAACTTGGCATACAACTTCCTCCTCTCAGAAGTTGCAGCACAATCCTCAAGTGCTCCTCATGCTCAGCATCGCTCCGGGAGTAAACCAGGATATCATCAATGAAAACGACGACGAACCGATCCAAGTATGGTCGAAAAATCCTGTTCATTAGATCCATAAAAGCAGCAGGGGCATTTGTTAATCCAAAAGGCATGACGGTGAACTCATAATGCCCGTACCGCGTCCTGAACGCCGTCTTTGGGATGTCCTCAGCCTTCACCTTCAATTGGTGGTAACCAGACTGTAAATCAATCTTGGAGAAGACACAAGACCCTTGCAGCTGATCAAATAAGTCATCAATGCGCGGCAAAGGGTACTTGTTCTTGATGGTCACTTTATTCAGCTCCCGGTAATCAACACAAAGTCGAAGTGAACCATCCTTCTTCTTCACAAATAGCACCGGCGCTCCCCAAGGCGATACACTCGGTCTTACAAAACCTTTATCCATTAAGTCCTGAAGTTGCGCCTTTAACTCTCGCAGCTCAGCCGGTGCCATACGGTAAGGAGCCTTAGAGATTGGCGCAGTTCCTGGGACTACGTCAATCAAAAACTCAATCTCCCTATCCGGCGGCATGCTAATCAGCTCAGGAGGGAACACATCCGGGAACTCGTGGACAATAGGGATATCCGCGAGTCCCGGTGCCGCCGTAGGCTCCTTAACCACAGAAGCCAAAAAGGCCACGCATCCACTGCGCATCATCTGCCTCGCACGGGAAGTCGAAACTATCGAGGCGAAGAAAGCACTCTGGCACCCCCTGTAAACAAACATCTCCTGGCCTGGCTCGCTAAAAGTCACAGTCCTCGCGGCACAATCAATCGTCGCGAAATAGCGAGTCAGCCAATCCATCCCAAGTACAATATCAAAGTCTCGCAGCTGACTAAGGACCAACAGGTCCGCTGGCAAAATCCAAGACTCAATCTGTACAGGGCTAGCCCAACAACACTCCTCTACATGCAATGTATGAGCAGGAATCTGTACCTCTAATGCATGTGGCAACCGATCTAACTCTAGTCCATGAGATGATGTAAAAGATCTACTAATAAAAGAATGTGATGCACCGGTATCAAATAAAGTGCGAGCTCTAATGCCGAAAAGTAAAGTGATACCTGCCACCACGTGATCGGCTGCCGCGGAGTCCCCTACCTGAGCGGAGTAGACTCGCCCGCTCTGAGCTGGTGGTCGCTGATCTGCAGGGTGGGAGGAAGGAGCCCTACTCGCTGGAGTATAAGGCCGCTGCTGTGGCACTGAAGGGGCTGAGGCTGAGGAAGGAGCCGTCGACGCCGCGTAAGGGCAAGCAGCTCGCATGTGACCAGACTGTCCACAAGTATAACAGCGTCCCCATCGCTGATCGCAAGTACTGGGATAGTGCTGCCCACCACAGAAAATACATCTATCTGACGGCTGGGGCTGTCGGGACTGCTGCTGTGGTCTCCGAGACTGCTGCTGCTGCTGCCGCTGTGACTGCCGCTGTGACCCCTGCTGTCGCGACTGTGACCTCTGCTGCTGCGAGTGCTGCTGCTGTCGCTGGGGCTGCTGCTGCTGCTGCTGCGGGGGCCTCTGGGATCCCCCAGGCCCTCGCCGCTCCGAACGCCCACGGCCCGAAAACTGAGGCGGTGGCGGCCGGGGCGGCCTCCAGGAACTGGCCTGTCCCCCATCATCTGTCGCTGGTCGCTTCCTCTCAGAACTCTGAGCGACCAGGCCTCCACGTCTAGAGACAACGTGGTCACCCCTCTCGACCCACTCGGCATGATCCACTGCCTCCGATAAAGTCTGGAGCCTCTGGGCGTGCACCAAGGTATAGATCTCAGGGCGCAGTCCTGTCTCAAAAAGCTCCACCTGGTGCGGCCCATCCCTGGCGACATAAGGCACGCAGTTGAGCAACTGCGTAAACTCCTGGTGATAGTCCCACACTGACCGATCCCCCTGCTGGAGATTCTTCAAGTCATCTTCTATCTTTTTCTTCACGCTCGTGGAGAAGTAAGTGTCGAGGATCATCCGCCTGAACTCCGACCACGGTAGCTGCCGGGTAATCTGGAACTCCAACGGCTCGACCCGGCGCCACCAAACATCTGCATCCCCCTCCAGACAATGCACAGCCATATGAACTCTGTATTTCGGGTCAATGAAGAAGTCTTTGAATAACTTCTCCATTGACGCCAACCACGATCCAACCTCCCAAGGGTGGGTGCTCCGTCCAGAGAACCCAGGTGGTCCTCGCTTGCAAAACTGAACGAGTTTGTCAGCAAACTCCCGCTCCTCCGCTGTGGTCAAAGGCCTGAACGCTCCCTGGGCCCCGCTGCTCGATGACGGTGCCGAAGGGATAGGTGGAATAACTGGTGGTGCAACTGGGGGTACAGGGGCCGCTACAGTAGTAGGGGGAGGTGCCCCAACCTGGGCAAGCAACTGCTCGAACCTCTGCTCCTGTCGGCGGTGACTCTCCGCCAACTGGGCCACCATGGCCCTCAGCTCACTAATCTCGGACGGCCCAGACTGCTCCGGCTCCTCCGGGGGTATAGGAGTACCCCGGGTAGGGATCTGCCGCCTAGGAGGCATCCTGTCACACAAGAAACCACGGGTCAGTAAACAAAACCACTCTCGACCCAATCCAGCGAAAGTCATGGTCATCCTCCTATTTCTGTGACCTTATGTTGTCTGCAGCCAACATAATGGTTCCCCAGAATTAGGATATGCCAGTCCCTCTTCACTCACAGGAAGAGTTTAATACAATAAATTACCGACTTTCGCAAAATATCACGTCACTCACACCCTGCCATCCTAGGGTCTGTCCAATGCCTAGGGTTTCCTAAGTCCCGACTGACCTATCCCTAAGCTCTGATACCAACTTAATCTGTCACGCCCCGGGTGTAAACCAGAACCCGGGCTCAATCACAGATCCGCCGAGCACACGGTATTTCCCGTGTACACGAAGCACTGGTAACCTGCTCAGCTATAAGAAATATAATAAAGGAGCATACAACAGAGCTAAACTAAAACTAAAACATCTCAGACCAAAAGCTGGAAAGTGAAAGTACAATAAAGCTCTCAAATAAGTACATGTGTCTCTCCCAGCTCACGAAATAAATACAACCAGCTGGCAGGAGCCAGACCCAAATAAAAAGCAAATACAACTGTCTGAGAGTACAGGGGATACATCCAAAACTACAAAACTCGAAATCGGGAAAGTGACTATCTAATCAGCAATCCTCTTACCTCGATCCTGGGTAGAGGGTCTCGCAACTCCCGCAGAAGACTCTGCAAAACAAAGAGGGAAAAGAAAAGAGAAAACAGTGGGGGGTGAGAACTACTATAAAAACAGTAGCCTCCCCTAGTGGGTAGACCTCAAACTCATGCATGCCCACTAGGACTATCAGAGGCAAAATGCGAATGAAGGTGGTAAGCTACAAGTAATCCTACTGATGAAGAGCTACCACTAACATGCCTCAAAGATGCCTAGCTAAAGGAATAGCTAATGATATGCACCAGAATGTCACAGACTACAAGACCAACCCAATCGAACACCAGTAGCACTGGTACTGCCTGCTCTGCTGTCATCTCAAGAACCAGTAACTGATCGGCACACGGCACGATCCCAAAGTATCCAATCGACCGGCACACGGCACGGCCCCAAAAGTATCCAATCGACCGGCACACGGCACGGCCCCAAAAGTATCCAATCGACCGGCACACGGCACGGCCCAAAAGTATCCAATCGACCGGCACACGGCACGGCCCTAAGCCTACTCCGGAGTGGCACTCGAGGGGAGCGACCCACACGAGTAAAGTATGTAACCATAAGTATCTGATGTAGCAGGACTGGATCAAGACTCTAAACATGTGGGTAAGACCATCCACTAAAGAAGCCCGATCCCTCACCTCCAATCTGATGCAGTAGTAATGATAAAACTAATAAGCCGGTCAACCGCCCACAGTCCGCGGTTGCCGCCACACCCACTCATCAATCCCCAACTGTCCCAACTCTGAACATCTGACTACACAATCCCCTAAGACTAGACAACAGGAGAATGAATAAAAAGCATGGTTTCTCCTAAGTCAATTCCAGCATGTTTGTGTAGCAGAAAATGGTGGCCTAACTAGATGACCATTCAAGCATGCAAAGTCCTTTACTTGATAAAACCATTTCAATTACTCTAACATATGCAACAATAAGTGTTTAGAACCTCTGGTGTATATGTGGCATGACATATGATTCATGATACAATTTGGATGCATAATCTACCAGCAAGTTTCCCCTCTTTACAACATGAATTCTAACCACATGCTCAAACCTTCACTTAACATACAACATGATATGGCTTTAGTGTTATTCCCAATTAATTGAACTACATATCTAAAACATGGAAATACCGCTCACTAACTTGTAGCTTGCTAACAATGCAAATATTATCAAAGGGATATTAATCTCATTCAAGCATGCTTAATACATCCACAATTACTAACACATGATCAAGGCATTCCAATAGGCCTAGTGACATTCACAAGTAGAAGGTTCACAACATCACCCACCTCGAGCGCTAATCCAAGTCCCCAAATGCGGATCCCTCGCTCTGTCCAAAAACTCGTCACAAATCTGTACAACATACCCCAAAGGAAAAATACATAAGCTATTCATCCTCATTTTCCCAAAATCTGTCCCCTAAAACCACAGTCCAGAGTTCTCCAATTTTTACCTGCGAAAGATGCCCAGAAAAATCCAAGAAAAATACTATCGCGATCCTCGCGACGAGCCCGTCGAAATGAGTACCTGCACGCCCAAATCGGAGTTTCCTACGCTGAGATAAAAATCCGACAAGGGGAACACCCCAATCCAAACTGTACAAAATTTCTGTAACAAAGAACCACAGAAAAAGGAGATTCTCACCTTCGTGAAAAATCCAGAAAAATCTGAGAAAAATCCAGGAGATTCCTTGCGAAATGTAGATGAATTTTGCCTTTTGAATCGCCTCGTTCCGATGCCTGAGCGCAAAGTTACAGCCAGAACACTGCGGTGCTGTCCAACAATCCGCGAAGAAAAATGGGTCAAATGGGAGCTCGAAAAACTCAAAGATCAGCACGGAAATCGAGGAAGCTCGAAACACGGAAGTTGAAGTCCTACCAGTCGAGAGTCCGATGGCGCAAAATCGTCGAAAAAGGAGGTCGGGGTGAGTCGGGGGAGCCCAAACACTGAAAAGGGACGAAGCGGGTCGAAGATGAACAAGCGTCGCGCCGCGCCGTAAAATAGCTAACCTCGGGATGCGTGCCTCCGTAAATCCTCAAAGTCCTCCAATGGATAGTATACTGTGAGGGGAGAAACTTCTCTGAAGAATGCTCTGCGAAAATGGGGTCCAAAAAGCCAAAAGAACGAACAGGGAAAGCTATTTATAGGCCCAGCCCATATGCTGTTGGGCCGGGTTTTCGGGCGCAGGTTTCGGGCGCACTGCGCCCGGAAACCCGGTTGTACGCCTCCCGTCCGACGCGCCCGAAACTCCCAGGAGCGGCCACGTCACCCCAAACAGGGGACAGCAAATCCAGGCGGCCCGCTGTGCGCCGCGTGTCCCCTCGCGGTCAGCGGGGGTAGGTACGGCCGCCCAACCACGAGGCGACACGTGGCGCACTCGAGTGCGGCCGACCGCCCGCCTGGCGCCACTGTGCGCGCGCTGTCCCGAGGCGCCCCACTGCGCACACCGTGGACCGCGCCCACGTGAGCCAACGAATCCGAAGCCGCCACGTGTCATGCGCCCGGTCTACCGCAACCCCGCAAAACCGGTGAGCCGTGCCGCGTGCGCCGGCCTATCAGGGCACGCCACGCGTCTCCCGCCCGCGGCCCATGCACCGCCGCGCCACCCCGTGGACCGAGCTGCGTGAGCCGGCCAATAATAGGCCGCCACGTGGCTCAGGCCGGTCCACGAGTCTCCCCCATGCACCGTATAACCCCGAAAACTTCCGGAAGCCCGCTTTTGGTCATCCGGACTCCAAATTCAACAAGCTAATAGCCGTTTTCAAGCGTTTTTCCGCGCTGAATCCAAATCCAACCTCCGTTTGGCCAAATTAAATATCTAAATTTCGGCAAATGCAGCCGAAGGCCCAAACAGCTACAAAGTCTCACAGGGTCCATCTGTGGCACTCCTTTGATGCACCATGGGCCAGACACCAACACTAGGTGTTAAACAAAGTGGATTCATCGGAAAAGTTGCATGGGGAAAAACCGGAACACTACAGATGTGATTGAAGTTGTTCAACTTTAAGTGTTTTAATTTCCATAAGTTTTCGTTTCATTTTTGAGTATTATTGATAGATTTAGTATAATCTATTTCTTGTTGTATGAAAAGATGATTTTTGTTTAAAGTTGATATGGTAAAGTGCTTACATACTTTTTCTGGATTTTATGAAATTTTTCTAAAATTTTCTGGAGAAAAAGTTTAAGCCGATCCGGATCGGGGTAAGTGATCCGGATCCCGAACGCAGGCTGTTTCCTGCGGGTAGCCGATCCGGATCACATTCACGATCCGATCCGGATCACGGCTAGGGTTCTTAATAGAACGAAAGGGATTTGATTTCTTTTACCCTAATCTTTTGTTCTCAAGTCTCTAGAGCTTCTCTCTCTAGATTTCTTGCATCTCGGAGCTTTCCAAACTCAAGTTCTTCGAATCCAAGTAAGTTTTGTTGATCAAAATCTCGGTTTTTCATTGTTTTTGCTTGTTTGCTCAAAACGTGAGCAAAAATCTTGCTACTTTTTCGTTTGTGAATAGTTTTTGGTCAAATTTCTTTTGAAATAAGAACTTTGGGTAGATTAGTTTTGATTATATGCCTGGTTTTCACCTGATTAACGAATTTTTGGGCTTCAATTTCTGAAAATTCTATTTTAGGGCATATAAGAGGAATTTTTGAAAATCATGCAATTGATCCACTTTTAAAATTCTTTTTGCAAAACTAATTTGATTCTTAGCTTCTCTACATGATTATGATTCTTTGGGTACAATTTTTCAAATTTTTGAAAACTGAAAATTTTCATGTGTTCTTGAGTCGGTGTTCACAGGATACATTTCTCACTAGCGATCAAAATGGTGATCACATGGGTTATTTTCCTACTTGCTGCCATGGTCCATGCTAAGGACACTGCAAAGACTAAGAAGGCTAAGAGGACTAAGAGAGCTCAGAATGATTCCGATACAGATTCAGAGACTGCTTCAATTGACTGGGATAACCTCGAGATCGAGGAAGATGTGCCCATTATCTCCAAAGGGAAAGCACCTGCTGAAGCTTCAAAGACAAAGCCTCAGCCTACTGCTGCAGAAAAAGGAAAAGCTCCAATGGACCCAAGTCCAATCGGAACAAGGATGAAAACTGGTGCAAGAAAAAGAGGCAGTGCTCGGGGCATTTCGCTTAACGAACCTATTGCTAGCCAGCCTCCCCCTCAGGAATTCATTAGCTCCACGAGAATCAAGGATTTTGAGAAAAGAGAATGCATTGGTGAGAGACATGTCAATGTCAAACCAATGATGGAACGATCTGCAGCTTTTGGGACTTTATTTGATCAAGTTGGTCTTGGTCCAATTTGCAACTTTCCTGAATCAACTGGGTATTGTCCACACTCAGTTCGTATGTTTTATCAGAACGCTGCAAGTCTACTTGATCATGATGACGGACGTCGAGAATTTCATACTTTGGTTAAAGGTATCAAAATCAAAGTCACTCCCCAACTGATTGAACAGGTGCTCAGTATGAAAGCCAGAGCAGATGGAATCCATTACCTAAAAACTCAAAGCTTCAACGAGAACTCCTGGAGAGTTGTAGTTAATGGAATTTGTCTTTCGGATACTCTGTCTACCAGAAATTCTGTATTCTCCAAAGAGCTTCGAACAGAGTATAAGTATATAAACTTCATTGTCTGCTACAACATTCTTCCCAATATGAACACGAAGGTTCTTCGATGGGATAGGATGTTATTCCTTTATCTTCTTGGAAACCCAGCCGCATTGATGGGAGCAAACCTGAATATTCCTTATCTCATTTGGGCTAGGATGACGCGGTATGTCGAACACTCTCACCCTACAGAGAGACTACCATACCCAATGATAATCGTGCGCATCCTTAAGAAGTTTAAAGTGGATACAAGCGCGAGCTCTTACATGTATAGTTTGGGCACCATTAATGAGACAACTATTGTAAAGTCTCTATCGACAAAGCAAGATGATCCTCCATCTCCTCCAATCCGACAAAGAGCTCGACCACAAGCAACTACTTCTACAGCCCCTGTTCCTCCATCACAGCAGGCACCTCCATCCACCTCTGATGATGATGCCTCTGTCAGCTCTATATTTAAAGAACAACAGCGACTTTCCAATGAACAAGAACGCATGTCTGCTGAGTTCACTGAAATGAGAGGAGAACTTCAAGTAGTGAAAAAGGAGCTTGAAATCATCACAGCAGCTCATATTACCATAACCAAAAAGGTCAACTCTATGAACAAGCGGGTGAAAAAGATGTTCTCTAAAATGGGTTGCACGAGCTCTGAAGACTCGGATTCTGATGAATGATTACTTTTTGACTCATTTATTTTTCTCTTTTCTTTTTGTGCAGGATTTTACTTTTTAGGATTTAGTTTTATTCTTACTTTGCGTTAGTAACTCTCCTTACATTTTGTAGTTTTGACTACATTTTTGGCTGTGTTTCTGTGACAAAAAGGGGGAGAGAGTTTAGAGAGAACTTGAACAATGACATGAACAATGAACAATGATGATGTGAAAACTGTGTGAATGTGTGAACATTAAGGTAAGTATGACTTTAACTTCAACTTTGCTTTTATCTTGTGATTTGATGCATGTCCCTACTAACTATTCGACTAACTATTTGGGCACATAATATGACTAACAAGTTGATGTTGGACTAACATTTTGTGACATTTGGTTTTTGAATGCTTAGAAGATATGTTGGTTTTTGTCTATGATTTTCTTACATATCTGAATTCTCAAATGTCATGATGATCATATAAACTCTATCTCTGTATTTGGTTTTGTATGCTTCAATTCTTGAGGTATCTAACGATTTCTTTTGTCAAGAATGATTTCTTTGTGCAGAGAGTACAGATGTCTAAGTCTAGAGTCTGTTTTAGGAGTTTATCTCATGTTTTTAAATTTTTGGATCTCCATTGTAAATTTTTGTTGTATGGTGATAGCAACAAAAATATCTTTTTGAATTTTCTTTTGTGGATTTGTGTTTTGTCACGAAACCGCCAAAGGGGGAGATTGTTACGGAATTTGAGTTGGCGTATTTCGTGAAAAGTGTTAAGTCTTGAAGATTGAAGATGAAGAACTTTGGATCATATACCTCAATCTCAAGAAAGAAGAATTCAAAAGGATCAGGTATGTTTAACTAAAGATTTTTGGTGATCCGAATACTTCTTATAGTGTAGAAACACCTGGAAGAATATTTAATTGCATAAAAATCAAAAACTGGACATGGGACATGTTCAGGATCCGGATCGGGCTTTGCAATCCGGATCCCGAAGGGTGTTTGTTCATACACTGGTTCAATCCGGATCGCAGCATCTCATGATCCGGATCCCGAACACTTGTTTTACCTTGGTACTTGCACAATCCGGATCCCGAATGATGATGTTTGGTAAAACTGTATGAACGATCCGGATCGGGGACTACGATCCGGATCCCGAACGAGTGTTTTTCTGGAAACCGTCTTTCTTGCTACTGCAATCCGGATCGCCCAATTCTGATCCGGATCGCCGTCCGTAAAATTTCCAGAAAAGGCTGTTTTTGATCCTTATCTTCTTCCAATGGTTTCTAACCTATAAATAGACCCTTTATTCATTTTCTAGGGCATCCACACGAACGGGATTAATAGAAAAATATAGCCGAAAGGAAAAAGATCCACATATAGAGAAGAAAGGAAATCAATAGATTAATTCTATGTTTCTTCATCTATATTGATTGATTTGATTCTAGGTTTTCCAAACTCAGATTTTGAGTAGAATCAAATCAATGAATACTTAGATGGTATTTCCGATCTATTTCTAATCTAAGTATTCGGCGGATCATCACCACCCAAAAACAACGATTTACCCCAAATCGGCGCGTGGACTCGCGTGGCCTTGTGGATTCAAGGTGCAACCGCTCTCGTGGATTCGGAGCGAGGTACGTTCATGGATTCGAAGCGTGCTACTGGGTGAAGACCGTGGATTCGGTCGGACGTCGTGGACTCGACGTTGGACGCTGTGGATTCAGCGTTGGGCGCAGATCGTGGATTCGAGACGCGTCGTGGAGCGAGCGGAGAAGATCGACTAGGAGCGTATGGTAAAAGGTTGAGTCGTCTGTGAGTACGTTATATCACCTTGTACGTGTGTTAATTCTAGTGGATTTCGCCGTGTTATCGGTCCCGTGGTTTTTTACTCCGGTTTGGAGTTTTTCCACGTAAAAATCTTACGTGTTCATTTTTATTTCCGCATTGGGTTTTATTGCGCAATGATTTTTTGAGTGTTTATTGTTTACACCTATTCACCCCCCTCTAGGTATTTTTTCCCCTATTTAGATCCATATTAATATAACCCAACATTCTAGTGTTCTTCTTCGGCGCAGCGACAGTGTTTTAGCTCCCCTGTGCTACCCCGAGATCTTTTTGCTGTGATTCTTGCACCGGCAGACTCCTAAGAGGTAGGACTTCATCTTTCGTTTTGGTCGCGCTTTCCCGTTTCGAGGTTTTGGCACGGATCCCGAGGCAAACAGTGACCCCTTTTTCTGTATGGATTTCCTTGACAGCAGCGGGGTATTTTGGCCATATCTTCGCGTACGAGCGTCAGACGGAAACGAGCTTGTACAACTTTTTCATCTACGGATCGCAAGGAACGCGCTCGTATTTTTCTTAGATTTTCCTGAGGATTATTTCGAGGTGATAATCACTGTTTTCTCAGTGAACAGTGCACAGTTTTAGCACAGATTTTTGTATGATGTACCCCTCTTGCCGAATTTTTATCTTGACTTACCGAACTCAGATTTGGGCGTGCAAGGTACCGTTGCGAAGCTATCGACGCGAGAATCGCCGTGATATTTTTCTTGGAATTTCTGGGCACTTTCTGCAGGTGATAATTTAACAGTTTTGAATCCGATGTTGTATGTGTTTATAAGAGCAATAATTGGGAGCCTTAGTGTATTTAGTGGACTTTGTATTGTACCTGGAGTATTACGGGTGTGCTAAATTTGTGGGAGCAAGGATTTGGAGTTTTGGTATTTTCATCTGTACGGATCCGGACAGTTCGGCTTCAGGTGGGTGGTTGTTGTACTCCTCTCTTTGGTATGCCCACTAGGAATGTCAGAGTACCCCTGATTGATGATGCTAAAACTGTGGTTGGTAGACTTGCATGCCCTAGGAAATTAATTATTGGTTATTGGATCCCTGATTAATTGTTGTTGGTATGATCACCTTATTTAATCGCTTAATTATTCTGGACTGCATGCTTAGGGGCAAAATAGTAATTGAGGACTGCAAAAGTGATGATTGTTCATATGTGACTGTCACCTTAGCCTATATTCCCTAAACTGATTATTCTTGAAAAATGGACAAATTATTGGAACAATGCATGATTAAACGGGTCACATAATTATGTCATCTTTTTACTGCTACACTATCTTTTGGGACTTGACTTAGGAGAAACCATGCATTTATTCTTTTCTTCTCCTATTATTGATAGACTTGAGGCATAGTTGCTCGGGTTCGAGCGGGTGTTGGACAGTGTAGTCAGGTATTGGGGATTTGGGACAGGTTGGGTTTTTGACAGGGTGTTGCGGCGACCACGGATCTTGGGTGGTTGACCGGGTTGTTACTATTGCATCAGATTGGGTGTTTTGGGGATCGGGCTTTCTTTAGTGGAGGGTTTTCCCACTTTGATCATAGTCATGATCCAGTCCTGCTATTATGAGACAGTGGTTACAGAGATGCTTGTTACAGTGATACTTTACTCGTGTGGGTCGCTCCCCTCGAGTGCCACTCCGGAGTAGGCTTTCCACGGTGCAGAGCGCCGGGCACCAGGCTGGTTTCTTGAGTTCGACAGCAGAGCAGGCAGTGCCAGTGTTCACTGGCGGTCAGATTGGGTCATTTTGACAGGCTTCTTGATTCTGATGCATCACTTTCTCCATCCTTATTGGTTGGTCATGTAGAGGCATATTAGGGATAGCACTTCATCAGTTGTCATTCATAGCTTCACCCCCTTCTCTTCTTTCCCTTTTGCCTCTGATTACCTGGTGGGCATATCTGAGCTGAGGCTTTACCCACTAGGGGAGGCTACTGTTTATAGTAGTACTTACCCCCATTGTCTTCTCTTGTTTCTTTCTTTCCCCTTGTTTTGCAGAGTCCTCCGTGGGAGTTGCTGGGCCGTCAGCAACTGATCGAGGCAAGCGGATTGCGGACTAGATAGAGAGCCTCCCGAGGGTTGTAGCTGGAGATTTTGGGTACCTGGATTTCTCAGACAGCTTTTATTTATTTTCTTTTGGGTCTGGCTTCTGCCAGCTGTTTGTATATTTAGTGGTGAGCTGGGAGAGACATCTGTATTTTATTCCACTGTTGTACTCTTTTACTTCCAGCTTCTGTCTGAGATACAGTAGTTTTAGTTTAGCTCTGATTATCATGCTCTGTTATTATTATTTCTTATATCTGAGCAGGTTACCGACGCTTCGTGTATGTGGGAAATACCGCATGCACGGCGGATCTGTAGACGGGCCTGGGTTCTGGTTTACACCCGGGGCGTGACAATCAGTACAACTACGCCTCCGGAGCGTGACCCGAGGGGAGCGACCCCACCGAGTATCAAACATGTCTCCTCTATCTCAACAAGTAGTATATGCAGGCTAAAGTCTACGATCAACCAGATCGGAACAACTCAAACGCTCAAAAGACACCACTCACACTCGTGTCCAAGTTGGAGCAACATCTTTTGACTAAAGTCTGATAAACCCGCAAGAAATCCCGAACCCTCTACAAAGCTAGATGTACCACATACTAACACCTAAGTTAAGGACTAGTTCTTGCATAAAAGGGTTCTCTCAGTTTATAAAAATGGCCTGGGAGCAAAAACCGTGCCCACTAACAGAAGGGAGCACCAAAACAAGCCCGGGTTCCTCCAAACCTATCACGACTGTCCGGCAGTCTCCAGATAAAACAATAATGGCAAAAGGGTCACGATACCTTTGCATACGGAAGCATTATGAGCATTCTGTGATTTGGGAGAAAACCAACCCACCTGCGATCTATCCGCAAAACCGTGCGCCAAACGGAGGTCCCGATGCGATCCCACAGCTCCACGCGGCAAAACACGCACCACCGGCCACGTAGGAAGCTAACACTATGTCACAAACTGCAAGGAAGGGTGATAAACTGGGATCAGAAAACGCGCGGCCAAAACCCGCACCCACAACGGCAAAAGAAACCCATCCCGCGACGAAAACGCCGCGCGTCGCGCGGAAAACCCATCCGGCGACGACAAATGCCGCGCGCGCGGAAAACCCCTCGCGCACACGTCGCGGCGCGCCGCCGAGCCGCAGCCTGCATAGCAGCAGCGCTGTCACGCCCCGGGTGTAAACCGGAACCCGGTCGCCAATAGATCCGCCATGCACACGGGATTTCCCGCGTACACGAAGCGCTGGTAACCTGCTCAGATATAATATAACAATAACGGAGCATAATACAGAGCTGAAATAGAAGAACCACATAGCACCTCAGACTGGAAATACAAATAAAACTGTAATAAGTACAATAATCTCCCAGCTCACCCAATAGTACAACCAGCTGGCGGAAGCCAGACCCAAAATAAAAGGAGAGTACCATAGTCTGGGTGAAGGGTACAGCATCTATCTACAGCTCGCAGTCTCACAGGAGATCTATCTATTCAGCGATCCTCTTACCTCGATCTGCTGCCGATGGCCTAGCAGCTCCCGCAGATGACTCTGCAAAAATAAAGGAGAAGAAAGAGACAGAAAATAACAATGGGGGTGAGAACTACTAGATAAACCAGTAGCCTCCCCTAGTGGGTAAAACCTCAACTCTGACGCACCCACTAGGACTACTAGAGGCAAAAGGGAAAAGGGGAAGGGGTAAGATACATAAGATGCTGAAACAGGAAAACTATCACTACTATGATGTCAAAATTGTATGCATGCATCAGGAATAGCTTCTGTCCAAATGAACCCAATCTGGGTACCAGTAACAACTGGTGCTGCCTGCTCAGCGGAATCTGCACACAAGGCTCGAAACCGCGGGATCGGCCCGCACGGCTCGCATCCCAAAACAAGTATCAGACCGGCACACAAGGCTGGGTCCGAAAAAGCCCACCTCCGGAGTGGCACTCGAGGGGAGCGACCCACACGAGTAAAGCATCTCTGTCATCAGTATCTCAAGTATCTCTGTAGCACATATCTCAATATAGCAGGACTGGATCATAACTATGATCAAAGTGGGAAACTCCATCCACTACAGAAACCCAATCCCCAGCTGATGCAATAAACCAGACTCAACCCCAATCTGATGCAAGGATAAACATCTGGTCGACCGCCTACTGTCCGCGGTCATCGCAATACCCCACAAGTCCACAATCTAATGCAATCTCGACTACACTATCCCAAACCCCTGCTCACACTTGAGCAACAAGCATCTGGATGCAAAGGACAACAATGAAACATGTTCAAATCCCAATATGATAGTGTAGCAATAAATAGTGGCTAACCAGATGAGCAAGCAAGCATGCAATTATTTAAAAGCTGTAAAAAGTGTCAAATATTATTTTAAAAAGATTGATTGTTATAAAAGTTATTTGCATGCGAGATTATAGCCTTTGTCCCAAACACAGTGTCCCAATATAAGTCATCATATAATCTGTGGGGTTATATTAAATTTTAGGAGAGTTCGTCCCAGCGGTTCTCATCAATTGTCCTGTTTGTTTGTCCTGTTAGTTGTCCTGTTAGTTTGTCCTGTTAGTTGTCCTGTTAGTTTGTCCTGTTAGTTTGTCCCAATTGTTCTCATCAATTAAATTTTAGGGGAGTTCCAGTAATCCCAGTGAGCTTGTCAAAAATGAGGTAAGCAACAACCGCCCACCTCGAGCAGCTCACACCCCCAAAAAGTCTCCTAGCTTTCCACAGTCCTCAATTCCTGCAAATCAGTGCACAGCAACGCACCCGGTATAAATACAAATCCCAAAAAGTACAATATTTGCTGTTTTTCAAACAGCACGGGAAAAGAGGAGTTTTTCACCTCTATACATTGCTCAGGAAAATCCAGAAAAATTACGGTTGCGTTCCTCGCGAAGAGTAGATCAAAATCGACTCTTTAAACGCCTCGATCTGATGCTCCTACGCCAAGATAAAAATCGGAGAAGTCGACACTGTCCAGAAATTTCCACAGCAAAAAGGGGGGTCAAAGAGGCCTTGGAAACCGTGCCAAAAGTGCGAAATGGAGCAAAGTGATCAACACGGAAATCGAAGCCTTACCTCTTAGGAACGCGCTGTCGCAAAAATCGTCCAAAAATTCCACCTGGTTAGCACACAGGGAATTTTCGACTGAACTGCGACGGGAAATGGGCCCAAAAAGAAAACCGTCGCAGTGCGCCGCGTCGCAGATAACTCACTATCTGTAACTCCAGAAATTCTGGAATTTTGAGGAGAGAGAGAAGAGAGAGAGAGGAACAACTTTTGTAAAGGGCCTAGACTCTGTTTCTCTCTCTACAGTGCGGAAATCGAGGTGGGGAATGAGAGGGAGGGGGATGCTATTTATAATGGGCCAAGGGAATATCGGGCTCCACACCAGATCCGGATCCGAACAGGAAACACCAAAATTGGCCAACCAGATTGCGCCACGTGTCCACAAAACAGGAAACAGCCTGTGCAAGTCCAATCAAAAACTGCCACGTGTCCCACGTGGTGCACGTGCCTGGCCCGCGCTCCGGGTTTTCCGGATCCTGTCAGCCAATAGGGGTGCGCCACGTGTCACCTTCCCACATGCTTCTAGAAGCCGGCCCACTAATGGGGAAGCGCCACGTGGCAAGGGGGGTCTTCGCTGCTCTCGGTGCACGCCAGGCCCATGGATCGCGCACCAGCGCCCCCTGCCCGCGCCTGCCCGCGCTGCCCGCGCCGCGCGCCGCCGCTTCTTGCCTTGCTCCGCCGCGCTCCGCCGCCGCGCCGCCGGCCACTGGTCGCCGCCGGCCGCCGCTGGTGCCGGAACAGTAATTCCGGCGGCCGGAGTTACTGTTCCGGCGTGAACAGTACCCATTGTGCCGAAAAAATAAAGTAAATATACCGTTTCGATCGTTTTTGCGCGCTGAGTCCAAATCCGCCGTCCGTTTCGCCAAATTCTCATCCGAAATTTTGCCGAAAGCTCCCGGAAAATTCCATTTGCTCCGATTTTCGCGCAGAGTCTATATTAAATGTCCAATTTCAAATCTACAAGCTCTGTTCCACCGAATAAGCTCCCCACAGTCACTGTTTAATGTTGCACAGTTCCTGCGGGAGTCCGGATCATTACATCCTCCCCCACTAAAAAGAGTTTCGTCCTCGAAACGAGACTAAACAATACTCCTCAGTTCGATGTCTCGAATAAGTAGGGGTGAGCATCCCTCATCTCCGACTCGAGCTCCCATGTAGCCTCGCGCTCGTCATGATTGCCCCATTGGATTTTCACATAGGGAATGGCCCGATTGCGCAATTCTCTCACCTCTCGATCCAGAATTCGCAGTGGGCGCTCCTCATACCTCAAATCCTCGCTAATCTCCAGCGGTGTGAAGTCGATGACGTGCGATGGGTCGAAGACATACTTCCTCAAAGTAGAAACATGAAATACATCATGGACACCAGCAAGCCTCGGAGGAAGTGCAAGTCGGTAGGCAACTGGCCCGATACGCTCCAATACCTCAAAGGGTCCAATATATCGGGGGCTAAGTTTCCCACGAATGCCGAATCTCCTGATTCCTTTGGACGGCGAGACTTTCAGGAATACATGATCTCCAACCTGAAATTCTAAGTCTCGTCGCCGAACGTCGGCATAGTTCCTTTGTCGGCTTTGGGCGGTCTGAAGATGCCGTCGAATCACTCGGACCTTCTCTTCTGCCTCTATCAAGACATCTGGTCCCAAGGTCCGCCTTTCGCCCACGTCACTCCAATAAAGTGGTGATCGACACTTGCGTCCATACAACGCTTCAAACGGAGCCATCTGAATGCTCGCTTGAAAGCTATTGTTGTACGCGAACTCAGCCAAAGATAAGTGTCGAATCCACCCTCCGCCGAAATCCAGGACGCAAGCCCTCAACATGTCCTCCAGGATTTGTATAGTCCGCTCTGACTGCCCATCAGTCTGCGGATGGAAAGCCGTACTGAACCTGAGTTCAGTCCCCAAGGCTGTCTGCAAACTTCTCCAGAAACGCGAAACAAACCTCGGGTCTCTATCTGATACAATGGAGGCTGGTACTCCATGTAATCTCACTATCTCATCTAGATATAGCTGGGCTAGTCGCTCGAGTGGCCAAGTAGTCTGCATAGGCAAGAAAGTGCGCTGACTTGGTAAGTCGATCCACAACTACCCAGATAGCGTCTGCTCCTCCCTGTGCCCTCGGTAGTCCGACCACAAAGTCCATTGTAATGTGGTCCCATTTCCACTCGGGAATTGGGAGACTCTGTAACTTGCCAGCTGGCACTCGATGCTCAGCTTTCACCTGCTGACAAGTTAAACACTTAGCCACAAATCTCCCAATATCCCTTTTCATGCCATTCCACCAAAAGTGTGCCTTGAGGTCCTTATACATCTTAGTCCCACCAGGATGTAGGGTATAAGGTGTATAATGGGCCTCTCGCAATACCTGCTCTCTGATCTCCGCATCCGCTGGCACACATGCTCGGTTCCTGTACCTCAGTACTCCCGAGGCATCCACCGTAAAGTCTCCAGACTGATCACTCGGAATTTGATCTCTAATCCTGGTCAAGTAGGGGTCCTCACTCTGTTTCTCCCTGATCCTGTCCAGCAGAGTGGGCTGCACGACTAAAGACGTCAGCCTAGCAGAGACCCCAGGGGACACAACCTCTATCTCGAGCCGTCTCATTTCCTCTAATAGCGGTGCCTGGTCTGTGATCAACATAGACAAACTTTGCACCGCCCTCCTACTCAAGGCGTCAGCGACCACATTAGCCTTGCCTGGGTGGTAGAGAATATCTACATCATAATCCTTTAATAGCTCTAACCACCTACGTTGCCTCAAATTCAGCTCCTTCTGCGTGAACAGGTACTTCAGGCTCTTGTGGTCAGTGTAGATTTCACAGTGCTCTCCATACAGATAATGACGCCAGAGCTTCAGTGCAAACACCACGGCAGCAAGCTCTAAGTCATGGGTAGGGTAATTCTTCTCATAATCCTTGAGTTGCCTTGATGCGTAAGCAATTACCCTCCCTTCCTGCATCAGCACACAACCAAGTCCGCTGTGTGATGCATCACTGTAGATCACATATCCTTTCGCCATAACAGGGAGGGAAAGGATAGGAGCGGTCATTAACCTATTCTTCAGCTCCTCAAAGCTCCTTTGACAGTCCTCACTCCAGATAAACTTCACTCCCTTACGCGTCAAGCGAGTGAGGGGTGTGGAGAGTTTCGCAAAGCCTTCCACAAACCGACGGTAATTGTGATGACCTGGATCTCTGCAGAGCTGTTGCGGTGCGTTGCGGTGGCCATTGGAGGCCTACGCGGTGTGCGGGAGGTGTTTGGGGCACGATTGGACACAAGTGTTGGACTTTGGGTTTAAAATGGATCACGTGGGTGATCGGGTGACTCCGTCGGATCTCTGGGAGTGTTTTCGGGCGAAACGGATTTTCAGATTGGGCTCAGCGCGAAATTTGGACTAAGAATACCTTTCCGGGGGCATTCGGCAATTTTTAGAGTGAGAATTTGGCGAAACGGACGTCAAATTCGGATTCAGCGCGCGAAAACGCTTCAGATGGACTATTTACTTGATTTTTCCGGGCTCGGGTACTGTTCACCGCCGGAACTGTGTTCCCGGCGGCCGGCCGGCGGCGGCGGCGGCGGCGGGCAGCGCCGGCGGGCGGCGGCGCGGCCTCGGGCAGGCGGCACAGCGGCAGCGGGCAGGCGGCGTGGGCGCGGGCAGGGCGCGGGCAGCCGCGAGGCGCGCGGGCAGGGGCGCGGTCCACGCGGCAGGCGTGCACCAGGGAGGGTGACACGTGGCAGTCACCCATTGGACGGTTCAGTGCTCTCGGTCCACGGAGCATCACGGGTCTAGGGTGCACCGGTCTTGGACACGTGGCCATCTACCATTCGTTCGGTCGACAGAAGCTCGTGCACCGGGTGCACCGAACAGTAAGAGTGACACATGGCGATCCCCTATTGGTGGGTCAACTGTGCGGGCAGGCTGGGCAGGCGCATGGTCAGGTGCAGGGTGCAGGCTGGTGGTGTGCCACGTGGCAGTTTCCCATTGGTTCAGGGTTGGACACGTGGCAGTGTATGGTTCGTAGGGTGCATGGAATGAGTGAACCGGGCGTAGCGAGTGTGGGGTATGCCACGTGGCGCGTTCTGATTGGGTGGAATCGGTGTTTCCTGTTCTGCAGGACACAGAGGTAATTAATGGAATTGTTTTTTGGTTTTCTTCTTTGAGGGAATCCGAGGCTCATTCAAAGGCAGTTTTCTCCATCTTAGAGGCTTCATCTTCTCAAGGGGTGAGAAGATGAAATCTTCATCAGGAAGAGAGGAAGCATCCTGTGAAGTTTGAGGATTTTAGGAGGCTCGGATCCCGAGGTTTGGGATTTTTCCGGCGCGGCGCGACGATCATTCTCCGGCAACCCGATTCGTCGCATCTCAGTGTTCAGGTTCCCCCGGCTTACCCCGACCTCCTATTTTCGCGATTTTTGCGCCGTTGGATTCTTAACAGGTAGGGCTACGTTTCTTGTTTCTACTGGTTTTTCCCCATTCCGAGGTTTTCATGGGTTTTTCGGATCATCTTGTGACCCCATTTTGCTGTGATGGAGTTTTGGACAGCGGTTCGGTATTTCGGCGATATCTCCGCAACCGGGCATCGGATTGAGGCGATTCAAAAGGGATTTGCATCTACGCATCGCAAGGAGTCTCTCTGAATTTTCTTGGATTTTGTGGAATTTCCCTGAAGGTGAGAAACCCCTTTTTACAGAACTTTGTAGCACAGTTTTTGGGTGGAAGTATTGTTCGGGGTGGTTCCCTTGTCGATTTTGGTTCTCAGCATAGAAAAATCGTGTGGGAACGTGCAGGTACTCGTTTCGACCGGTTCGTCGCGAGGATCGTGTGGTATTTTTCCTGGAATTTCTAGAGCAGATCTCGCAGGTGAAAAAGGCTAAACTGTGGACTGATTGTAATTGGGACAGATTTTGGTGTGAGCATGGTTCATTAATTGTGCTTGTTCTTTTGGGGTATTTTGTGCAGTACCGTGGTGATCGTTGAGACCGGGCGCGGACTTCGCTGTTGGGATCAGGATTTAGCGCTCGATGTGGGTGGTTGTTTCTTGCCTCTATTTTGACATGCTCACTAGGAATATTAGAGTGATCCCCTTTATTGGACATCTTGATTAATCATGATTGGGGTTGGGTTTATGCATGCCGGTGTGGGAATAGGGTTGCTTTGATAGCGGTTAACCTTGCATGTGGAATGGAATATTTATGTTGGACTATTTGATTATCCTGTTGATGGTACTACTTGAGGGTAGATGACATGCGTAGGTGGATACTGTTAATGATTAATGCCTTTAATTATATTTCCTTGAGAACACTTGCATGCTTGTATGGACATCTAGATAGGCCATCTTTTATTGCTACACTATCATATTGGGATTTGACTTAGGAGAAACCATGATTGCTTTCTTTCTCCTTCTTATTTAGACTTTCGAGTCATGTTGCTCGGGTTCGAGCGGGGGTTTGGGATAGTGTAGCCGGGACCTTGGGGTCGGAGACAGGGTGTACTTGATGTCGGACTTGGGGGTTATTGCGGCAACCGCGGACAGTAGGCGGTTGACCGGATATCGATTGTTCTACCCGATTGTGGATCTTGGATTTTGGGACAGGCAGGCTTGATGGCAGGGTATTGCGGCAACCGCGGACCTTGGGCGGTTGACCGAAGGTTGCTTATGCATCAGATTGGGTATCAGGTCTCTAGTGGATGGGGTTTCCCACTATTTGTTTATCTTGCATCAGGTTGAGGTCGAGGTCTTCTTTTAGTGGATGGGTTTTCCCACTTTGATCAGAGTCATGATCCAGTCCTGCTGATCTATGGTACTTGTTACTCAGGCATTTTACTCGTGTGGGTCGCTCCCCTCGAGTGCCACTCCGGAGTGTGCGTTTTACAGGCTTCGAGTCCTTGAGACTCCCTTTTCCCTATCGGTGTTATGCGTTGGCCAGCATACCCGATTTGGCAGGCAGGCAGGCAGGCAGAGCAGGCAGTACCAGTGCTTACTGGTGTATCGATTGGGTCTAGGCAGGCAGGCATTTATGTTCTGATGCATACAGTTAGCTATCTCTTTAGCTTGGCATATTAGAGGCATAGTAGTGGTAGTTTCCTGTTTTCGGCAGTCATCATTGCTTACCACACTTCTTTCCTTTTTGCCTCTGGTAGACCTAGTGGGTGTGTCAGGATTTGAGGTTTTACCCACTAGGGGAGGCTACTGGTTTACTGGTAGTCTTACCCCCATTCTTCTTTCCTCTTTTTCTTCTCCCTTGTTTTGCAGTGTCTTCTGCGGGTGCTGCTGGGTTTCAGCGACGGGTCGAGGAGAGAGGACGGCTGAGTAGATAGACTTCGAGGCAGGATGAGCGTGTTAGCTGGACTGTTGGTGTACCCGTGTTTCCTCAGACGGTTGTACTTTTACTTTGGGACTGGCTTTTGCCAGCAGGTTGTATTTATTTTGGTGAGCTGGGAGAGACAGATGTATCATTTATACAGATGTATTGTATTTTATTTCCAGCTTCAGTCTGAGATGTATTAGTTTTAGTTCAGCTCTGTTTTTATTGCTCATTTATTATTATCTCTTATATATCTGAGCAGGTTTGGCGCTTCGTGTACGCGGGAAATACCGTGTGCACGGCGGATCTGTAGACGGGCCCGGGTTCTGGTTTACACCCGGGGCGTGACAGATTAAGTTGGTATCAGAGCTTAGGGATAGGTCAGTTGGGACTTAGGAAACCCTAGGCTTTTGGCGGACCCTAGGATGTTAGGGCGTGAGAGACGTGACTTTTGGCGAAAGTCGGTGATTTGGTTTTGACTCTTCCAGTGAGTGAAGAGGGATCGGCATACCCTATTTTGTGGGACAGTTATGTTGGCTGCAGACAACATAACGTCACAAAAATAGGGGGATGCCTTTGACTTTCGCTAGATTGGGTCGAGTGTTTGGGGTGTGCTGATTTGCGGTTTTGTCGTGGTGAGCGGTGTCTCCCCGACGTTGGTGCTCTGACCCGAGTGCACCTTGGTGCGGCAGTTGGGCCTGAGCTGGTTGTTTCGGGCCGGATACCCAGATTGGAGTCTGGGGCTCCGGACCCGAAGGGTAGGAGTGTTGGAGGCAGATCAGCGGAGCAGCGCGGTGACACAGTTGTCGGATCAGCACAGTGGTGCAGTTGTCGGAGCAGTGACACAGTTGTCGGAGCTGTTGGGTTATAAGTAATGGATCTAAATAGGGGAAAAAACACCTAGAGGGGGGTGAATAGGTGTAAACAATAAACACTCAAAAATCGTTGCGCTATAAAACCCAATGCGGAAAAATAAATGAACACGCAAGATTTTTATGTGGAAAAACTCCAAACCGGAGTAAAAAACCACGGGACCGATAACACGGCGAAATCCACTAGAATTAACACACGTACAAGGTGATATAACGTACTCACAGACGACTCAACCTTTTACCATACGCTCCTAGTAGATCTTCCCGCTCGCTCCACGACGCTTCTCGAATCCACGATCCGCGCCCAACGCTGAATCCACAGCGTCCAACGTCGAGTCCACGACGTCCAACCGAATCCTCGGTCTTCACCCAGTGGCACGCTTCGAATCCACGAACGTACCTCGCTCCGAATCCACGAGAGCGGTTGCACCTTGAATCCACAAGGCCACGCGAGTCCACGCGCCGATTTTGGGGTAAATCGTTGTTTGTTTGGGTGGTGATGATCCGCCGAATACTTAGATCAAAGATAGATCGGAAATACCATCTAAGTATTCATTGATTTGATTCTACTCAAAATGTGAGTATGGAAAACCTAGAATCAAATCAATCAATATAGATGAAGAAACATAGAATAAATCTATTGATTTCCTTTCTTCTCTATATATGTGGATTTTTCTTTCGGCTATTTTTCTGTTTTTACCGATGTATATGATACATAGCCGATGCTGCGGATGCCCTAGAAATGAATATAGGGGCTATTTATAGGTTAGAAACCCTAGGAAGAATATTCGGATCAAAAACAGCCTTTTCTGGAAAGAAATACCGACGGCGATCCGGATTGGATTTGACGATCCGGATTGCAGAAGCACAAATGACGGTTTCCAGAAAATTGCTTGTTCGGGATCCGGATCGTAGTCCACGATCCGGATCGTTCATACAGTTTTACCAAAACACAATGTTCGGGATCCGGATTGCAATTCCTGATCCGGATCGTTCAAGCAAATAGGTAAAACTATGTTCGGGATCCGGATCATGGAATGCTGCGATCCGGATTGAACCAGTGTATGAACGAACACCCTTCGGGATCCGGATTGCAAGCCACGATCCGGATCCTGAACATGTCCCATGTCCAGTTTTTGATGATTAAGCAAATAAAACCTCTTCCAGGTGTTTCTACACTATAAGAAGTATTCGGATCATCAAAATTCTTTAGTTAAACGTACCTGATCCTTTTGAATTCTTCTTTCTTGAGATTGAGGTATATGATCCAAAGTTTCTTCATCTTCAATCTTCAAGACTTAATACATTCACGAAATACGCCAACTCAAATTCCGTAACAATCTCCCCCTTTGGCGGTTTCGTGACAAAACACAAATCCACAAAGAAAATTCAAAAAGATATTTTTGTTGCTATCACCATACAACAAAAATTTACAAAAGAGATCCAGAAATTAAAAACATGAGATAAACTCCTAAGACAGACTCTAGACTTAGACATCTGTATCTCTGCACACAGAAATCATTCTTGACAAAAGAAATCGTTAGATACTTCAAGAATTGAATCATACAAAACCAATTACAGAGATAGAGTTTATTCTCAATCATGACATTTGAAATATTCAGATATGCAAAAGAATCATAGTTAAAACCAACATATCTTCTAAGCATTCAAAAACCAAATGTCAAAGTATGTTAGTCCAACATCAACTTGTTAGTTATATTACATGCCCAAATAGTTAGTAGAATAGTTAGTAGGAGCATGCAACCAATCAATCAATAAAAATATGTTAGTCTAACATCAACTTGTTAGTTATATTACATGCCCAAATAGTTAGTAGAATAGTTAGTAGGAGCATGCAACCAATCAATCAATAAAAAACCAAGTTGAGTTGAAGTCATACTTACCTTGATATTCACACAGATCATTGTTTCATTGTTCAGAGTTCTTGCTAACTCTCTCTAACTCTCTCCCCCTTTTTGTCACAAAACAAAGCCAAAACGTAGCAAGAGCTACAATATGTAAGGAGAGTTAAAAAAAAGGTTCTATCAATATGCACCAATTGAGAACTAAACTAAAAGTTAGCACAAATTAAGCAAAGTCCTAAGGAGAACTAAGAGCAGCAAGGTTTGCAAGAGATTAAAACTGAAATGAACAGAAGGTCCTGCTCAGTCTGATGAATCTGAACTGGTACAGCTCAGCTTGTTCAAAATCCCCTTGAACAGTTTCGAAATGTTGGAATACTTTTTCTTAAGCTTTTTGTGCTGAGCAGAAAGCTGCTGAAGTTCTGTCTACATTCTTTCTTGTGCAGCAAAAAGTGTTCGTTGTTCCTGACGAAGCAGTTCCAACTCATTTGTGTCTATAGTCCGTGTCTTTGAGTGCGATGGACGCTGTGTAGATGCAGATGGTGCATCCGGTCCCGCAACCCATGGAGATTCAGTCTGCAGAATTCCAGAAAGTGAGCGTGCTCTGGTGAGAGGCCCACTATGCTGACTCTCACTTCTTTGAACATTTCTTCTTCTCGTATACTGTTTGGTTGTTGAGGCAGATTTCATCAGTCTCTTTCCTTTAGTGAATTTCCTGTCCTCCTCATCAATCTTTCGTTGAACATCCTTGAAGAATTCGTCCCATTCTTCCTCATTGTAATCCGAGCTGTCATCCTTGGCCTCGTTCGTTTTGTCTCGAGTTGAGACATCCGGTTCCTCTTTAACGGATGTGCTCGTGTGCACCATCGTGACCAGTAGCAAGATCAACCAAGAGAGTGCCATTGACGTGAGTGCTCCGAGTTTCAAGAAGTGTCCTGTGCAAACCAACTCAAGAACACATGAAAAATCGTCAATTTTGAAAAATTTGAAAAATTGTACCTAGACAATCATAATCATGTAGAGAAGCCAAGAATCAAATTAGTTTTCCAAAAAGAATTTAAAAATAGATCAATTCCATGATTTTCAAAAATTCCTCTTTTATGCCCTAAAACAGAATTTTTAGAAATCGAAGCCTAAAAACTCGTTTATCTTGAGAAAAACCAGCATAAAAGCAAAACTAATTGACTCAGAGTTCTTATCCCAAAAGAAATTTGATCAAAAACCATCCACAAACGAAAAAATTCCAATTTTTCAACTCACGTATGAAGAAAAACTGTCACGCCCCGGGGGTGTGCTTTAGCGGAAACGGTACGTTTTTTTTTTTTTTTTTTTTTTTTTTTTTTTGAAAGACCTCCCCTCCCCGGCGCGTGCCCAGACCCGGCGCACATACAGGATCTCTCCGCAAACGGACAGAGTCTCCCCTGTACGTGCACGGCGTGTGGTTGAGTACACCTCCCAAACAAGCATAACCATTCAATCACAACATTCAACAACATACAACCAGTATTCTAAGTATTTAAACGTATGGCCGATTCAGTTTGGAAAGGATAAATCCACAAATTTGAAAGAGTGCCCACCCGACACTTATGTTTTGAAAACAAGTTTTCGAAACCAACATAAAACCACAGGGTTTTGAAACCAGTGCCCACACGACACTTAGATTTTAAAAACGATTTTTGAAAATCTTTCTTTGGGTTTGTCTTCTCTTTTTTTTTTTTCCAAATGGCCAACAGAAATGAAAGGAAAAGTAAGGCATCACAGTATCACCAAATACCGACATCCACGTCGACCCCACAAGGGTATCGAGAACCTCACACATAACTACAATGTAAATGAAATGCTGGAAAGAAAAGATAAAATACAGTCCGGGGTCCCCAACGACCCAGCTGCGTCCGTCCCGTCCTCACCGTCGCCTACCTCTCTCCCCGTCTGGTCCCTGTCACGAAATGGGGAGTCAGTGACGAACAATAATAAAGCAGGAAAAATACAGTAAACCAAACCGTGAAGATAACCGGAGCAACAACCCTCTCAGGAGGGAAACGATCACCTGTACACCTGTATCCTGCTAATACCCGGCCACGTCGGACAACTAAACCGACGGCCCATACCGTACCTGCAGAAACCCGACCACGTCGGACAACTAAACCGACGGGTCGCACCGCTCGCACCTCGGCGCCTCAAACCCCACAACTAATAAGGGGCCCCACTACGTCACCTCGTGGGTATACACGGGTCATAGACCACTTTTCCGGAAAAGCGCACCCCTGCGGTGGCCAAACCGCGGGTGCGCGTGTCGCAGCCTCGAGCACAGTAACCGTGAAACAACATATATATGTGTGCGTGAACCATGAGAAACAGAATGTATAATCACCCATGCGTAAAAGCCATATGAAACACCACATATATAATAAAGTAGAGCAACCATAAAACTCTCGATGATTAGATAATGCTTTCCCCCGACGTTCTAACCTAAACATGGCATATAACTTTAAAGTAAACGAACAATAAGACCATAAATGATTAGTTGATGTTTCCCCCTGATGTTCTAACCCAAGCATGGCATATATATAGTAAAGCAAAAGAACAGTAAGACTATAATGAATTAGTTGATGCCTTCCCCCCAATATCCTAACCCAAGCATGAAGTCCATATGAAGTTTAAACATCCCTTCTTTTTCCATATTTCCCTTTCCTCTTTATTTTAGATGTTAGCACAATCAAACAGGTAATGTCTATCACCTTCGGTCTCTAACCCAAGCACGCGGTAGATTGACCCTCCCAACTTAATAAAATTAAATGCAGGGACTTAGAACGACAACCCACCTCAAACACGAAGGAAGAGGCGTGTAGAAACTCCGACAAAAACCCTCACCGCGTGCCCGAACAGCTGTAATAGAAATTCATTCGTTAAAAATATCGTTGCGGTTTAAAACACTCAAAAACGGGGCGAAACGGACTAAAAACGGAGCTCCTGGGCCCTTTTTCTGGAAGCGGGTGCACGGGTCCAACCGTGGACCGGGTCCACGGCGGCGGCGGCATGGGCGTGGGCCGGGAGCACGCGGCGCGGTGGACCCAGCACCGTCTTGGGCCGGGCCGCGCACGGGTGCGGGCGCGCGCCGGGTCCACGGCCCCGCGTTGCGGTGGCGTACGCCGGGTGCACGCGGCGCGGTGGACCCAGCACCGTCTTGGGCCGGGCCGCGCACGGGTGCGGGCGCGCGCCGGGTCCACGGCCCCGCGTTGCGGTGGCGTACGCCGGGTGCACGCCCGGGCGTGCACCGCGCGGGCCTGGCGCACCGGGCCGTGCGCCGGGTCCGCGTCCCCGGGCCGCAAGGGCGTGCGCCGGGTGCACGCCGGCCCGGTGGACCGCGCGGCCTGGCGCACAGCTCCGTGCGCCGGGTTCGCGGCCCCGGGCCGGTGCGGCGTGCACCGGGTGCACCCGGACGGGTGGACCGCAGCCAGAAAACCTCAATATCGCGTCCGTTTTCGGCTCCGGTCGCGACCCCGCGATCACGGCGGCTCCGGCGATGACTCCGTGAACACGGTGACGGCGGCGGCGGCCTCCCGTTTAACCACGGCGGCGGCGGCCTCCCGTTTGGTCCCCGAAATCGCCTCGCACGCGGCACAAGACGAAGGAAAAACCCCTCCCCCGACAACTCAAGGGATTTCCCTCCCCTTGCCCGAAACAAGAACCGACACAAAACGAAACAAGAACGAAACAAGAAAGCGAAAACACGGCTCACCTTGTTTCCGTCGGCGCCGGGCGAAGGAGAGGGATCGTCCTTTTTGCGTTCGTCGGATCTTGCGGGGAGGCGATCGATCTCCTCCTTCTCCTCGTCAAGATCCCGGCTCTCGCGTCGCCTCGGTACGGGTGGGGGGGAAAAAGCCTAGGGTTTTCACGCGTTCGAAAGGGGAAAAAGAGGGAGGGGATGGGGTTCCCAACCTAAATCCCTAACCCTCAATTAATTAGCTGTTTAGGTGCAGTCGGGTCTAACCCAAGGTACAACTAAACGTAACCCCACCTAGACCAAATTGAATTCGATTAGCATCGATTAAATTCAATTAAAAGAGACGGGTTAAATTTTATTAAATCCAATTAAGTTAAATTAAACCAGAATAATTTAAATTAAATCCAATTAACTTAAACCCGGGTCTGGCTCACCTCTAATAAGACGTGCTGAACACCCGAGCTGCTACAAACTTCAGAAATTTATTCCGGGAGATTCCGGGGTCGAAAATCAGATCCGATCGCGCCGCCAGTCTCAACTTCGCGAGCTTTATTCTCTAAAAATACCCGCGAGCCCCGACGGCCTGCCCAAGAATAACGAAAGAAAGGTTGACCCCGGACCCCTTAGCCGAAAGGCGGTTCGAAGAAAATCACAGGAGAGACCAAAAGGAACCAAAAACCAGCGGTTATTACACCACTCACCTCTAAAAACGAGTTTCGTCCTCGAAACTCAAGCCCGGGTGGGAGTGAAAAGGTCGGGGTAGCACTCCCTCATCTTAGACTCCAGTTCCCAAGTTGCTTCCCGCTCCTCGTGGTTGTTCCAAAGTACCTTCACGTAGGGGATAGTTCGGTTTCGCAGTGTCTTGTTTTCCCTTGCCAAGATTCTCACCGGGGTTTCTTCAAAGCTTAGGTCCTCCTTAAGCTCGAGTGCTGAGGCGTCCAGAACGTGTGACGGGTCGGGAAGATATTTCCGAAGCATCGAGACGTGGAACACGTCGTGGACTCGGTCGAGGTTTGGTGGTAGGGCGAGGCGGTAAGCTACTGGGCCAATGCGCTCTAGGATCTCGAAGGGCCCCACAAAACGTGGGCTCAGCTTGCCCCTTAGCCCGAAACGCCTGATTCCTCTGGATGGCGAGACCCGCAAAAACACATGTTCCCCCACTTGAAACTCCAAGTCACGGCGCCTCTGGTCTGCGTAACTCTTCTGTCGACTCTGGGCGGTCAGCAAGCGCTGTCTGATAAGGCGCACTTTCTCTTCAGTTTCCTCCACTAAGTCGGGTCCCAAGAGTTTCCGTTCTCCCAAGTCGTCCCAGCAGATCGGGGATCGGCAGCGCCTTCCGTATAAGGCTTCGTAGGGCGCCATCTGAATGCTGGCCTGGTAGCTGTTGTTGTAGGCAAATTCCACGAGAGGTAGGTAGCGTGACCAACCGATTCCCCAATCAAGCACACAGGCGCGAAGCAGGTCTTCGAGGGTTTGTATCACCCGCTCCGACTGTCCGTCCGTCTGAGGGTGGAAGGCTGTGCTGAACTGTAGTCTGGTCCCCATAGCCCGCTGAAGGCTCTGCCAAAACTTCGAGACAAAGCGCGTGTCTCTGTCCGAGGTGATCGATGCCGGTACTCCATGTAGTCTCACGATCTCGCTGATGTAGACTTGAGCTAACCGTTCGCGGGTCCAAGTGGTGTGAATTGGTAGGAAGTGTGCTGACTTGGTTAACCGGTCAACTATGACCCAGATCGCGTCGTGGCCCTGTTGTGAACGTGGGAAACCCGTGACGAAATCCATGGTGATCTGGTCCCATTTCCACTCTGGTACCGGTAAGGGCTGTAGCTTCCCGGCAGGTCGCTGATGCTCGGCCTTTATCTGTTGGCATACTAAGCAGTGAGCCACGTGTCGAGTCACGTCTCCTTTCAGTTTAGGCCACCAGAAAGTCTGTTTAAGATCCCTGTACATCTTCGTGCCCCCCGGATGTGCCGCATAAGGGGCTCGGTGTGCCTCCGCTAAGATTTCTTCTTTCAACTCTGGTGAATCCGGCACGCAGATCCGTCCCCGGAACCGTAGGGTGCCGTCGTCTTTCACCGCAAAGTCGCTCTCTTGGCCCTGGGGAATCTTGTCTCGTATGCGCTGTAGGTGTGGGTCGGTCTGCTGTCCCTCCTGGATCTTCTCGAATAACGTCGGCTTGACCACCAAGGTTAGAAGTTGCATAACCGTGCCCGCAGGCACTACCTCCAACTGCATTCGCGCGAACTCCGCGATCAGGTGGTCCTGCTTCGTTAGCGCGCTCTCCGACGCCCCTTCCTGATGCCCTTTCCTGCTCAGTGCGTCTGCTACCACGTTTGCCTTCCCGGGGTGATATTGAATCGTCAAGTCGTAATCCTTCAACAACTCGAGCCACCGCCTCTGCCGCAAGTTTAACTCTTTTTGGGTAAAGATGTACTTAAGACTTTGATGATCTGAGAAAACGTTGCAGTGGACTCCGAAGAGATAATGCCTCCACAGTTTTAAAACGAAGACTACGGCAGCCAATTCCAAGTCGTGTATCGGGTAGTTCTTTTCGTAGTCCTTCAGCTGCCTGGATGCGTAGGCAATCACTTTCCCCTGTTGCATCAGAACACCTCCAAGACCGATCCTTGATGCATCGCAGTACACCTCATAATCCTCTCCGGGTGCGGCAGTACAAGTATGGGTGCCCTGGTTAGCCTCCTCTTGAGTTCCTCAAAACTCTCCTGGCATTTGGCCGTCCATATGAACTTCTCCCCTTTTCTGGTCAACCGATTTAAAGGAGTAGCAATCTTTGCGAAACCCTCAACGAAGCGCCGGTAATATCCTGCCAGCCCTAGGAAACTTCGTACTTCTGTCACCGACGTCGGCGGCTGCCAGTCAACCACTGCTTCTACCTTCTTGGGATCCACGGCGATTCCCTGTGCCGAGATCACGTGCCCTAGAAAACCGACTTCGCGCAGCCAGAACTCACACTTCTTGAGTTTGGCGAACAGCTTCTGCTCTCTGAGGGTCTGGAGGATCGTTCGTAGATGGTCCTCGTGCTCCTCGTCGGTAGTGAGTAAATCAGGATGTCGTCGATGAAGACCACCACGAACCGATCCAAGAAGGGTCTGAAGATCCGGTTCATCATGTCCATGAAAACAGCGGGGGCGTTCGTAAGCCCGAAAGGCATCACCGTGAACTCGTAGTGGCCGTACCGAGTCCGGAAGGCGGTCTTGGGAATATCTTCATTTCGAACTCGGAGTTGATGATAGCCCGACTGTAGGTCAATTTTGGAGAAGACTGTCGCTCCCGTAACTGATCGAAGAGGTCGTCGATTCTGGGCAGGGGTACTTATTCTTCACCGTAACTTTGTTTATCCCTCTGTAGTCGATGCAGAGACGCAGGCTTCCGTCTTTCTCCGCACGAAGAGTACGGTGCGCCCCAGGGTGACACACTCGGTCTGATGAACCCTTTATCCAAGAGGTCTTCCAGCTGTGCTTTAAGCTCCTTTAGCTCCGCGAAGGCCATTCGGTAAGGCGCCTTGTGAGCCTCGTCCCTTAATGCAACGGGACGCAGTTCGCTAGGCGGACGAAACTCTCGGTGTACTCCATGACCGTCCGGTTTCCCTGCGGATATTGGTCAGATCGATCTTCACAACTTCTTCTTGAACGTTGCTGGTGAAGAAGGCCTCGAACAGCTCTTTCTTGAAACGTTTATCCGGACGGTAAAGCGGTGACCCACCTTAGCAGGATCTGGGCGTACCGTCTTCCACCATAAACGGGCATTCCCCATCCAGGCAATGGACTGCCAGGGGAACCCCGGCTCATCTCCTCCATGAGTAGGGTCTTCAAAAAGTTTCTCCTCGACCCCCACCCATTTCTCAACGACCCCGATCGTCGTGTCCCTTTCGAACGTCGGGCGGGTCGTGCTTCTTAAAGTCCTTCAAGGTTGGCCCGCACTCGATCCCGGCTCGTCATCACAAACCCCCCCTCCACTCGTGGCGGCGGCAGCCGCGATAGGGGTAGGCGTGACCACTGTTTCCTCCAGAATAACCCGGCTAGTTGTCCCTGGCGCCGTCCCCGTGGTCGCCGCCTGGCGGTGGCGCTGTCGGTGTGTGCCCGCGTCCGTGCTGTCGGTCCCCGGTCGGAGGGACCGGGGCGGCCGTCACTGGCGCCGCCTGCTGCTGATGCGTCAACCTGACGCACCATGATCGGTGGGGTGGCCAATTGCCCCGCCATTTCCGCACCTTGCTGCCTGCAGGAGCTGTTCTCCGCGCCGG
Organism: Tillandsia fasciculata; assembly: GCA_029168755.2. Taxonomy (NCBI): domain Eukaryota; kingdom Viridiplantae; phylum Streptophyta; class Magnoliopsida; order Poales; family Bromeliaceae; genus Tillandsia; species Tillandsia fasciculata. The sequence goes on along the minus strand of JAQOTM010001093.1, from coordinate 5,547 downwards.
TCGATGTTGTCGCGTCTGCCTCGGCGTCTCCTGTCCGACGACCTGTAACACCATGGCTGTCACTACACAACCATGGGTCTACGTCACTTCCTACAAACCACAAACCACTTAGCTCAAGAAAGACTCCAATGTTCCCCCCCCCCCGATCACTCAGCGTTCTAAAGTCCTAGGTATCCTACCCATCTTCATTCACTTATAGATAGTGAGGCATTCCCACGGATGTCAGCATAACTGTTTTGATTGAATGAATTGTCTGCTGATACCGGCCCGGTGGACCGCGCGGCCTGCCACAGCTCCCTGCGCCGGGTTCGCGGCCCCGGGCCCGGTGCGGCGTGCCCCGGGTGCACCCGGAGCGTTTGGACCGCAGCCAGAAAACCTCAATATCGCGTCCGTTTTCGGCTCCGGTCGGCGACCCCCGATCACGGCGGCTCGGCGATGACTCCGTGAACACGGTTACGGCGGCGGCGGCCTCCCGTTTAACCACGAGGCGGCGGCCTCCCGTTTGGTCCCCGAAAATCGCCTCGCACGCGGCACAAGACGAAGGAAAAACCCCTCCCCCGACAACTCAGGATTTCCTCCCCTTGCCCGAAACAGAACGACACAAAATGAAACAAGAACGAACAAAAAGCGAAAACACGGCTCACCTTGTTTCCGTCGGCGCCGGGCGAAGGAGATGGTTGTCGTCTTTTTGCGTTCGTCGGATCTTGCGGAGAGGCGATCGCTCTCCTCCTTCTCCTCGTCAAGATCCCCGTCTCGCGTCGCCTCGGTACGGGTGGGGGGAAAAGCCTAGGGTTTTCACGCGTACGAAAGGGAAAAAGGAGGGGGGATGGGGTTCCCAACCTAAAATCCCCAACCCTCAATAATTAGCTGTTTAGGTGCAGTCGGGTCTAACCCAAGGTACAACTAAACGTAACCCCACCTAGACCAAATTGAATTCGATTAGCATCGATTAAATTCAATTAAAAGAGACGGGTTAAATTTTATTAAATCCAATTAAGTTAAATTAACCAGAATACTTTAAATTAATCCCATTTAACTTAACCCGGGTCTGGCTCACCTCTAATAAGACGTGCTGAACACCCGGCTGCTACAAACTTCATAAATTTATTCCGGGAGATTCCGGTCGAAATCAGATCCGATCGCGCCGCCAGTCTCACTTCGCGAGCTTTATTCGCTAAAATACCCGCGAGCCCCGACGGCCTGCCGCAGAATAACGAAAGAAAGGTTGACCCCGACCCTTAGCCGAAAGAACGGTTCGAAGAAAATACAGGAGAGAACCAAAAGAACCAAAAACTCAGCGGTTATTACAAAAACTGTAAAAACCGAGTTTTGATCAATAAAACTTACTTGAATCCGAAGAACTTTGAGTTTGGAAGCTCCAAGAAGCAAGAAATCTAGAGAGAGAAGCTCTAGAGATTTTAGAACAAAAGATTAGGGTAAAAGAAATCAAATCCTCTTTGTTCTTAAAAAACCCTAGCCGTGATCCGGATCGGATCGAGAATGTGATCCGGATCGGCTACCCGCAGGAAAAATCCTGCGTTCGGGATCCGGATCACTTACCCCGATCCGGATCGGCTTCAACTTTTTCTCCAGAAAATTTCAGAAAAATTCCATAAAATCCAGAAAAAATATGTAAGCACTTTATCATATCAACTTTAAACAAAAGACATCGTTTCATACAACAAGAAATAGATTATGCAAAATCTATCAAAAATATCCAAAAATGAAACGAAAATTTACGAAAGTTAAAACACTTAAAGTTGAACAACTTCAATTACATCTATCCTGATCTTATGCGTAATGCCTTTATCAAATCATCAATTTTGGCAAAGAAAATGAAATACCAAGATCAATAGATGTTTGAAATCCCAGATAAGTTAGATAATATATCTAGACAATCTGTTGAAGGAGTGGCTCTTTGAGCATCTTTTATAAAAATCCCACCTTATACCAACCATGAAATACGACTGAGTCAAGTATTTCAATATGATTTCATCAACAATTTTCAAAACAAAAATTTGCTTTTCATTCATGGAGTATCTTTTTCTTTCTTTTCTCCATGTGGTGGTAGTTTTCACACTCCTCATTGGGATGTAACTCTTTCCACATCTTTTGAGCATTTTACATTTCATTGACTCCCCCTCAATTGGCTATCAATTATTTAATATATAAGGTATTCAACCAAAAATTGATCTCGAATTCATACTCGACTAAGCAATCAAATATGATAATGACTATACCAAGAGATCATTGAGAGAGAAATTGACTTTGATCACTTAAAAGATGTTTAATTAACGTAAATGATCATTGCAACATTGAAACATTATGATATCAAAAGCATAATGAATTTCTAAATGCATAAAAAGATGCAATTAAAGTCAATTATGATTTATGCTCAATTAATGTCCTATGTACAAAACATAGATAAAGAACAAAACAAAAAACAAAAACAAAACCTAACCTAAGCAAAGGTTTCAAAAAGGTTATTTCAAGGAAAGCATGCCAATTGCTTTACGCAAGTGAATAAAACGTTTTTGATCCAAAGGTTTTGTTAAGATATCAGCTAATTGATCCTCAGTTGAAATATATGACAGTTGAAGAATGTTTGATTCAACTAGCTCTCTAAGAAAATGATATCTAAGTTCAATATGTTTTGTTCTAGAGTGCAACACAGGGTTTTTAGAAATGTTAATAGCACTAGTGTTGTCACATAAAATGGTTACCGAAGATGCTGAAATCCGGAAATCGCTCAACACGCTTTTCATCCAAACAATTGGGTTGAACAACTTCCTGCTGAAATGTACTCCGCTTCGGCAGTCGAGAGTGCTATGCCATTCTGCTTTTTTACTGTGCCATGCAACAAGGCAATGGCCAAGATAGAAGCATGCACCACTCGTGCTTTCCGTCATCCACTGAACCGCCCAATCGGCATCTGAGTATCCAACTATATCCAAAGTCGTTCCCATAGATACCAAATTCCGAAACTGATTGTACCTTTAATATACCGGATGATCCGCTTCACCGCTTTCAGGTGAACCTCCTTCGGTGCTGATTGATATCTCGCACAAATCCCAACACTTGCTTTGTTCCTGATGATAGTACCTTCTTCATTTTTCTTGTTCTTGAAGATCCATTTGGTACCTATCACATTGTGTTGCTTCGGAGGCTTCGTTAATTCCCAGACTTTGTTTCGCTCGAATTGATGGAGCTCTTCCTGCATTGCTTTAATCCAGTAATCATCTTGGAGAGCTTCATCAACATTCCTTGGTTCGATTTGAGATACATAACATGCAAATCCGCAAACCAATTGTCTCCGTGTTCTAACTCCTTCTTGTGGATCTCCAATGATGTTCGATTCAGGATGATCCTTGGAGATGCGTAACGTTTGAGGTAGAGGAGTAGACGGAGGTACACGAGATGATTCCTGCACATCAGATAAGCTTGAAGAACCGTTAGATGCATCAACATTATTATCGAAAGAATTGTTAGAAGAAGATGCATTAGCAGGTGTATCATCATCAAGAGAGATATCGAGGGTAGATTTTTCAGATTCAAAGTGAAAAGCTTCATCTACCTTAACATTTATCGATTCTACGATCGTCTTAGATTCTAAGTTAAAAACTCGATATGCTCTGCTGTTTGTAGAATAACCTAAGAAAATCCCTTCGTCACTTCGAGAGTCAAATTTTCCAAGATTCTCACGATCACGTAAAATAAAACACCGACTCCCAAAGATGCGAAAATATTTGATGTTAGGTTTTCTACAAAACCAAAGTTCATATGGTGTATTCAATGTCCCCGGGCGCAAATACACGCGATTGATAACATAAACAGCAGTGTTCACCGCTTCAGCCCAAAAATAAAAGGTAAGTTCCGGCTGTGAAGCATAACACGTGCCATTTCCTGTACGACCCTGTTTTTGCGCTCGACTACACCATTTTGTTGAGGTGTGTAAGGTGCGGAGAATTCATGTTTAATGCCATTAGAAGTGCAAAAATCAATGAATTTGGAATTTATGAATTCCCCACCTCTATCACTCCTAACTCGAGTAATCCTATCATTCTTTTCAGTCATAATACGATTGCAGATTTCGAGAAAAGAATCAAAGGTATCAGCTTTTTCTTTTAAAAAGCTACCCAAGTATATCTAGAATAATCATCAACCAACAAAAAAATATACCATTTACCTCCCAGAGATGGTTGACGAGTTGGCCCCATTAAGTCCATATGCAAAAGTTCCAATGGCCGTTTTGTACCTATGTGGTTCAAGTTCTTGTGTGCAGTCCTAGACTGTTTTCCTTTTTGGCAACCGCCACACACAAGGTTTTGTTCAAAAGAAAGTTTCGGAACCCCCTTGACCACATCTTTGTTCGAAATTCTAGCAAGTTCCTTAAAGTTTATGTGACCTAGCCTTTCATGCCAAAGTGTTTCATTTTTCAAAGATGCTAGGTTACATTTTTCAGAAATCTTAGTAGGAACTACATAACAATTGTTTTCTGATCTAACCCCCTTTAAAAAGAAAGCATGGTTCATGTCAGTTACAGTGCATTTATCAGATGAAAAATTAACTGAATAACCACTATCACACAGTTGACTTATGCTTATGAGGTTAGTCTTAAGGCCATGAACAAATAACACATTATCTAGAACCGGGCCATCTGGAATAGCTACCGTTCCCTTTCCAACAATTTTGGAAGACCGACCATCTCCGAAAACAACAAGTCCTCCGGAGTTTTTCTCAAATGTTTGAAAACAGTTTTTATCGCCGGTCATATGACGGGAACACCCGCTATCCAGGTACCAAGACGAACTATCATATGCATGCAAGGAAACATTGGTAGCAAGACAAGGAAAATTTCACCTTTGCGCACCCAAACCTTTTTGGAGTGCGTCGGTAATGATCGTGAAGTTGATTTCCTAGGTGAGAGCGTCTTGCTTGAAGAATTGCTGCTCCTTGATGATGTCGTCTTGAGCGGTGTACTACCAAGGCTCTTTTCCTTCAATGAGTTGCAGTTGATTTTCGAGGAATAGCCTTTTTGGTAGTCATTGCAAGAGGTGCTTGAGGTGTGCGTTTGGCTTCCGTCTTGCAATTTCTCCTTATGTGCCCTGAAATGCCACAACGAAAACATACCTTAATTCTTGTCGATTCCGAGGAGATGTAGTAGGTTTGTTGTCGTTGCTTGTCGTGAACCGGTGTCGGAGGAGGAGATACCGACTGAGGCACAAATACTGTCCCACTCGAACTTGGAATGTCTCCAGTTTGAGTGTATCCGAGGCCGAACTTATTTCTTTGACCAAGACCAAGAAGTCTGTCCAACTTACTCCTTCCAGAAGAAAATCTCTTTAAGTCATCCTTCAGTTGGCGTATGGTCTCCGTCATTTCCAATTTTTCCTGTCGAGCCTCGCCGTTGAGCTTCAAGAAGTAATTCGCTTTGTTCACCATATCCATATAATTCTTCTCGAGTTGCTCATTGGACTCTTGAAGGGAACATTAGTTTTAATCAAAATATCCCTTTCCACTTCAAGATCGGTTGAGAGAGAGGTTACC
>JAQOTM010001092.1:0-56984 GCA_029168755.2 Tillandsia fasciculata | reverse complement strand
GCTAAATTGAGCTGGGTCCCCAAGGCCCATGCACTAGTAGACTGTCCCAAAAGTCAGTGATACAAACCCGCCTCGCGTTCCCTATCTGATATAATCCGAAGGCGGGTACGCCGTGAAGCCTACAACAACCTCATCCAAATATAACTGCGCAAGTCACTCCATCGGCCAAGTCATCCTGAACAGGCAAGAAAATTGTGCAGACTTGGTGCAGTCTATTCCACGACAACCCAAATCGCATCGCCCCACTCTGCGCCCCTCGACGCAGTCCAGTGACGAAATCCATAGTGATGTGGTCCCACTTCCACTCGGGAATTGGAAGACTCTGCAACTTGCCAGCAGGAACCCGGTGCTCTGCCTTCACTTGCTGACAAGTTAAACATGTGAGCCCACAAATCTCCCAATGTCCTGCTTCCTTCCGGACCACCAGCAAGTGTGCCTTGAGGTCCTTATACATCTTAGTACCACCAGGATGAATCGGGTAATAAGCGTGTATAATGGGCCTTCTAAAATCTAGCCGTCTCTGATCTCTGGATCCGCTAGCACCACACACTCGTGTTACGGAATTTGAGTTGGCGTATTTCGTGAATGTATTAAGTCTTGAAGATTGAAGATGAAGAAACTTTGGATCGTATACCTCAATCTCAAGAAAGAAGAATTCAAAAGGATCAGGTACGTTTAACTAAAGAATTTTGATGATCCGAATACTTCTTATAGTGTAGAAACACCTGGAAGAGGTTTTAATTGCTTATTCATCAAAAACTGGACATGGGACATGTTCAGGATCCGGATCGTGGCTTTCAATCCGGATCCCGAAGGGTGTTGTTCATACACTGGTTCAATCCGGATCGCAGCATCTCTGATCCGGATCCCGAACACTAGTTTTACCTGTGTGCTTCTTCGATCCGGATCAGGAATTGCAATCCGGATCCCGAACATGATGTTCTGGTAAAACTGTATGAACGATCCGGATCGGGGACTACGATCCGGATCCCGAACAGGCAATTTTCTGGAAATCGTGGTTTTGTGCTTCTGCAATCCGGATCGCCAAATCCAATCCGGATCGCCGTCGGTAAAACTTTCCAGAAAAGGCTGTTTTTGATCCGAATATTCTTCCTAGGGTTTCTAACCTATAAATAGCCCTTCCATTTCATTTCTAGGGCATCCGCAATAGATCGGCTGGTAAGAAAAGATAGCCGAAAAGAAAAATCCACATATAGAGAAGAACGGAAATCATTAGATCTATTCTATGGTTCTTCATCTATATTGATTGATTTGATTCTAGGTTTTCCATACTCACATTTTGAGTAGAATCAAATCAATGAATACTTAGATGGTATTTCCGATCTATCTTTAATCTAAGTATTCGGCGGATCATCACCACCCAAACAAACAACGATTTACCCAAAATCGGCGCGTGGACTCGCGTGGCCTTGTGGATTCAAGGTGTTACCGCTCTCGTGGATTCGGAGCGAGGTGCGTTCGTGGATTCGAAGCGTGCCATTGGGTGAAGACCGTGGATTCGGTTGGACGTCGTGGACTCGACGTTGGACGCTGTGGATTCAGCGTTGGGCGCGGATCGTGGATTCGAGAAGCGTCGTGGAGCGAGCGGAGAAGATCTACTAGGAGCGTATGGTAAAAGGTTGAGTCGTCTGTGAGTACGTTATATCACCTTGTACGTGTGTTAATTCTAGTGGATTTCGCCGTGTTATCGGTCCCGTGGTTTTTTACTCCGGTTTGGAGTTTTTCCACGTAAAAATCTTGTGTGTTCTTTTATTTTTCCGCATTGGGTTTTATCGCGCAATGATTTTTTGAGTGTTTATTGTTTACACCTATTCACCCCCCTCTAGGTGTTTTTTCCCCTATTTAGATCCTTATTAACCTAAACCCAACAAGTGGTATCAGAGCGGGAATAGGGTTGTAAACAATGGTTGAAGGTGGAAACATCAATCGACCCCCTTTCTTTGATGGAACAAATTATGCGTACTGGAAAGTACGGATGAAAGCTTTCTTAATTTCCATCGACGAAAGGGTGTGGCAATCAATTGAATTAGGATGGTCTAATCCAACTGAAATTTTAGATGATGTTCGCACCTTAAAACCTAGGTCGAAATGGACCAAGGAAGAGATAGACTTATCTTCTTACAATGGCAAAGGGATTAATGCTCTATTTAATGCTTTGTCACAAACTGAGTTCTCTCGCGTCTCGGCATGTGAGACTGCGAAAGAAATCTGGGATGTTCTTCAAGTTACGCATGAGGGAACTAACTTAGTGAAGATTCAGAAACTGCAAATGCTCACGAGCAAGTTTGACTCTATCTCTATGGCAGAGAATGAATCCTTCACTGACTATTACACACGATTGCAAGACATCGTGAACTCATGTGCTAACTTGGGAGAGAAGATTCCAGAATTTAAAGTTGTAAGAAAAATTCTAAGAACTCTTCCTGAACGATTTCGCCCGAAGGTCGCAGCCATTGAAACAATTAAACACCCGGACGAAATGCGTGTAGAAGAATTAGTAGGTGCTTTACAAACTTATGAAATGACTTTTCCTACTAACTATTCTTCTGGAAAGGCATCCTCTTCTAAGTCTTCAGGTTACGCATTGAAATCAACTAAAGAAGAAGACGCGGATTCATCCTCCTCGGACGACGACGAGAACATTTCTATGGAGGACTTTGAGAAGCAGCTCGCTCTCTTGACAAGGAAGTTTCGCCGCAACTTTCGAAGGGGAAATTCAAGCAAAACTCCATCCTTCGGAAAGTCGAAGAAAGGCAAGGGTCCTTCAACACAAGTCAAGAAAGCAAGAGAACTTCTCAAAGGATAAGAAAAGTTCTGAGGGACAAGTTCAGTGTTTCAAATGTCGAGGCTACGGCCACATTGCAACGGAATGTCCCAACAAGAATCCGGCTAAGAAGAAAGCGATGCAAGTAGTTACTTGGGATGACAACTCCACGTCAAATGAGTCATCGTCAAGTGATGAAGAAGACAACGCGACAGCTTTCCACGCGTCCACCACATCTTCTCCCTTCATGTGCTTAATGGCAAGTACATCCGACTCACTGTCCAACTCCACTGTTGAAAAGATTGCAACGGACGATGAATCAGATGATTCGGAAGGTGAAGATTTTGTTTTAGCCTACCATAAGCTTTTGAGGGATTCAAAGAAACTGGCTAAGCAAAACAAGGGGTTGAAAGAGAGATTACAGGATCTTGAAGATGAAGTAAAAAGAGTAACCTCTATCTCAACCGATCTTGAAGTGGAAAGGGACAATCTGATTAAGACAAATGTTTCCCTTCAAGAGTCCAATGAGCAATTCGAGAAGAATTATATGGATATGGTGAACAAAGCGAATTACTTCTTGAAGCTCAACGGCGAGGCTCGACAGGAAAAATTGGAAATGACGGAGACCATACGCCAACTAAAGGATGACTTAAAGAGATTTTCTTCTGGAAGGAGTAAGTTGGACAGACTTCTTGGTCTCGGTCAAAGAAATAAGTTCGGCCTCGGATACACTCAAACTGGAGACATTCCAAGTTCGAGTGGTACAGTATTTGTGCCTCAGTCGGTATCTCCTCCTCCGACACCGGTGTTCACGACAAGCAACGACAACGAACCTACTACATCTTCCTCGGAATCGACAAGAACCAAGGTATGTTTTCGTTGTGGCATTTCAGGGCACATAAGAAGAAATTGCAAGACGGAAGCCAAACGCACACCTCAAGCACATCTTGCAATGACTACCAAAAGGGCTATTCCTCGGAAAACAAGTGCAATTCATTGAAGGAAAAGAGCCTTGGTAGCACATCGCTCAAGACGACATCATCAAGGAGCAGCAATTCTTCAAGCAAGACGCCCTCACCTAGGAAATCAACTTCACGACCATTACCGACGCACTTCAAAAAGGTTTGGGTGCGCAAAGGTGAGATCTTTCCCTGTCTTGCTACCAATGTTTCTTTGCATGCATATGATAGTTCGTCTTGGTACCTGGATAGCGGGTGTTCCCGTCATATGACCGGCGATAAAAACTGTTTTCAAACATTTGAGAAAAACTCCGGAGGACTTGTTGTTTTCGGAGATGGTCGGTCTTCCAAAATTGTTGGAAAGGGAACGGTAGCTATTCCAGATGGCCCGGTTCTAGATAATGTATTATTTGTTCATGGCCTTAAGACTAACCTCATAAGCATAAGTCAACTGTGTGATAGTGGTTATTCAGTTAATTTTTCATCTGATAAATGCACTGTAACTGACATGAACCATGCTTTCTTTTTAAAGGGGGTTAGATCAGAAAACAACTGTTATGTAGTTCCTTCTAAGATTTCTGAAAAATGTAACCTAGCATCTTTGAAAAATGAAACACTTTGGCATGAAAGGCTAGGTCACATAAACTTTAAGGAACTTGCTAGAATTTCAAATAAAGATGTGGTCAAGGGGGTTCCGAAACTTTCTTTTGAACAAAACCTTGTGTGTGGCGGTTGCCAAAAGGGAAAACAGTCTAGGACTGCACACAAGAACTTGAACCACATAGGTACAAAACGGCCTTTGGAACTTTTGCATATGGACTTAATGGGGCCAACTCGTCAACCATCTCTGGGAGGTAAATGGTATATTTTCTTGTTGGTTGATGACTTTTCTAGATATACTTGGGTAGCATTCTTAAAAGAAAAAGCTGATACCTTTGATTCTTTTCTCGAAATCTGCAATCGTATTATGATAGAAAAGAATGATAGGATTACTCGAGTTAGGAGTGATAGAGGTGGGGAATTCATAAATTCCAAATTCATTGATTTTTGCACTTCTAATGGCATTAAACATGAATTCTCCGCACCTTACACACCTCAACAAAATGGTGTAGTCGAGCGCAAAAACAGGGTCGTACAGGAAATGGCACGTGTTATGCTTCACAGCCGGAACTTACCTTTTATTTTTGGGCTGAAGCGGTGAACACTGCTGTTTATGTTATCAATCGCGTGTATTTGCGCCCGGGGACCTTGAATACACCATATGAACTTTGGTTTTGTAGAAAACCTAACATCAAATATTTTCGCATCTTTGGGAGTCGGTGTTTTATTTTACGTGATCGTGAGAATCTTGGAAAATTTGACTCTCGAAGTGACGAAGGGATTTTCTTAGGTTATTCTACAAACAGCAGAGCATATCGAGTTTTTAACTTAGAATCTAAGACGATCGTAGAATCGATAAATGTTAAGGTAGATGAAGCTTTTCACTTTGAATCTGAAAAATCTACCCTCGATATCTCTCTTGATGATGATACACCTGCTAATGCATCTTCTTCTAACAATTCTTTCGATAATAATGTTGATGCATCTAACGGTTCTTCAAGCTTATCTGATGTGCAGGAATCATCTCGTGTACCTCCGCCTACTCCTCTACCTCAAACGTTACGCATCTCCAAGGATCACCCTGAATCGAACATAATTGGAGATCCACAAGAAGGAGTTAGAACACGGAGACAATTGGTTTGCGGATTTGCATGCTATGTATCTCAAATCGAACCAAAGAATGTTGATGAAGCTCTCCAAGATGATTACTGGATTAAAGCAATGCAGGAAGAGCTCCATCAATTCGAGCGAAACAAAGTCTGGGAACTGACGAAGCCTCCGAAGCAACACAATGTGATAGGTACCAAATGGATCTTCAAGAACAAGAAAAATGAAGAAGGTACTATCATCAGGAACAAAGCAAGGTTAGTTGCTCAAGGCTATTCTCAAGTAGAAGGTATAGACTTTGATGAAACTTTCGCCCCTGTAGCTAGACTCGAGTCCATTCGTATATTGTTTGCGATCGCTTGTCATTTTAAAATCAGATTATTTCAAATGGACGTTAAGAGCGCCTTTTTAAATGGATTTTTAAATGAGGAAGTTTATGTAGCTCAACCGAAAGGTTTTGTGGATCATAAACTACCTAACCATGTTTTTCGTCTGAAAAAGGCTCTTTACGGTCTGAAACAAGCACCGCGAGCATGGTACGAAAGGTTGACAAAGCACCTTTTGGAAAAGGGCTACACTCGAGGGGGAGCTGACAGGACTCTCTTTGTGAAGCATTATCAAAACAATTTCATAGTTGCTCAAATCTATGTCGATGACATTGTTTTTGGAGCAACGAGAGATAATGATGCTTCTAAATTCGCGGAGACCATGGAAAGCGAATTTGAGATGTCCATGATGGGCGAATTGAATTATTTTCTTGGATTACAAGTTAAACAAAACGATGAAGGAATTCACTTGTGTCAATCCAAGTATGCACTGGAGTTGGTCAAAAAGTTTGATCTTGAAAATTCTAAGGATTTTCCGACTCCAATGGGAACTAGCCATAAGGGACTTGGAAGTGAATCACAAAGTGAGAATGTAGACGAGAAACTGTACCGCAGTATGATTGGAAGTCTACTATATCTCACGGCTAGTCGCCCGGATATATCCTTCAGTGTTGGGATTTGTGCGAGATATCAATCAGCACCGAAGGAGGTTCACCTGAAAGCGGTGAAACGGATCATCCGGTATATCAAAGGTACAATCAATTTCGGAATTTGGTATCCTATGGGAACGACTTTGGATATTGTTGGATACTCAGATGCCGATTGGGCTGGATCGGTGGATGACCGGAAAAGCACGAGTGGTGCATGCTTCTATCTTGGCCACTGCCTTGTTGCATGGCACAGTAAAAAGCAGAACTGCATAGCACTCTCGACTGCCGAAGCGGAGTACATTTCTGCAGGAAGTTGTTCAACCCAATTGATTTGGATGAAAAGCGTGTTGAGCGATTTCCGGATTTCAACATCTTCGGTAACCATTTTATGTGACAACACTAGTGCTATTAACATTTCTAAAAACCCTGTGTTGCACTCTAGAACAAAACATATTGAACTTAGATATCATTTTCTTAGAGAGCTAGTTGAATCAAACATTCTTCAACTGTCATATATTTCAACTGAGGATCAATTAGCCGACATCTTAACAAAACCTTTGGATCAAAAACGTTTTATTCACTTGCGTAAAGCAATTGGCATGCTTTCCTTGAAATAAACTCTTTTGAAACCTTTGCTTAGATTAGGTTTTGTTTTTGTTCTTTTTTTGTTTTGTTCTTTATCTATGTTCTGTACATAGCACACTAATTGAGCATAAATCATAATTGACTTTAATTGCATCCTTTTATGCATTTAGAAATTTATTATGTTTTTGATGTCATAATATTTCAATGTTGCAATGATCATTTACGTTAATTAAACCATCTTTTAAGTGATCAAAGTCAATTTCTCTCTCAATGATCTCTTGGTATAGTCATTATCATATTTGATTGCTTAGTCGAGTATGAATTCGAGATCAATGGTTTGGTTGAATACCTTATATATTAAATAATTGATAGCCAATTGAGGGGGAGTCAATGAAATGTGAAATGCTCAAAAGATGTGGAAAGAGTTACATCCCAATGAGGAGTGTGAAAACTACCACCACATGGAGAAAATGAAAGAAAAAGATACTCCATGAATGAAAAGCAAATTTTTGTTTGAAAATTGTTGATGAAATTCATATTGAAATACTTGACTCAGTCGTATTTCATGGTTGGTATAAGGTGGGATTTTTAGTAAAAGATGCTCAAAGAGCCACTCCTTCAACAGATTGTCTAGATATATTATCTAACTTATCTGGGATTTCAAACATCTATTGATCTTGGTACTTCATTTTCTTTACTGAAATTGATGATTTGATAAAGGCATTACACATAGGATCAGGATAGATGTAATTGAAGTTGTTCAACTTTAAGTGTTTTAACTTTCGTAAATTTTCGTTTCATTTTTGGATATTTTTGATAGATTTTGCATAATCTATTTCTTGTTGTATGAAACGATGCCATTTGTTTAAAGTTGACATGGTAAAGTGCTTACATACTTTTTCTGGATTTTATTGTGTTTTTCTAAATTTTTCTGAAGAAAAAGGTGTAGCCGATCCGGATCGGGACAAGTGATCCGGATCCCGAACGCAGGATTTTTCCTGCGGGTAGCCGATCCGGATCACATTCTCGGCCGATCCGGATCACGGCTAGGGTTTTATATAGAAACATACAGATTCTTGATTTCTTTACCCTAATCTCTGGTTTTCAAGCCTCTAGAGTTTCTCTCTCTAGATTTCTTGCTTCTTGGAGCTTCAAAACTCAAAGTTCTTCGGATTCAAGTAAGTTTTCATGATCAAAACTCGGTTTTTCACAGTTTTTATGGTTTTTCATCAAACGTGAGTTGAAAAATTGGAACTTTTTCGTTTGTGAATGGTTTTTGATCAAATTTCTTTTGAAATAAGAACTCTGGGTCAATTAGTTTTGCTTTTATGCTGGGATTTTACTTGATTAACGAGTTTTTAGGCTTCGATTTCTAAAAATTCGGTTTTAGGGCATAAAAGAGGAATTTTTGTAAATCATGGAATTGATCTATTTTTAAAATTCTTTTTGGAAAACTAATTTGATTCTTGGCTTCTCTACATGATTATGATTGTCTAGGTACAATGTTTTCAAATTTTTCAAAATTGACAATTTTTCATATGTTCTTGAGTTGGTTTCACAGGACACTTTCTTAAACTCAAAGCACTAGAATCAATGGCATTCTCCTGGTTGATTCTGTTACTGGTCGCAATGATGCCCGGGAGCTCATCTGTTAAAAAAGAACCAGGCGTCTCAACTCAAGACAAACCAACGAAGCCAATGAAGACAGCTCAGATTACGATACAGAAGAATGGGACGAATTCTTCAAGGATGTTCAGCGAAAAATTGATGAAGAGGACAGGAAATTCACCAAAGGAAAGAGACTTATGAAATCTGCCTCCACGACCAGACAGTATACAAGAAGAAGAAATGTTCAAAGAAGTACGAGTCAGCATAGTGGGCCTCTCACCAGAGCACGCTCACTTTCTGGAATTCTGCAAACTGAATCACCATGGACTGCAGGACCAGATGCACCATCTGCATCTAGACAGCGTCCATCTTACTCAAAGACACGGACAACTGAGACAGAGATTTTAGAATCGATTTGTCAGGAACAACACCGACTCTCTGCTACACAAGACAGAATATCGAAAGAGCTTCAGCAGATCTCTTCTGAACACAAGAAGATCAAGAAGAAGTACTCAAATTTTAAGAATTTGCTTAAAGGGATTTTGAGCAAGCTGAGCTGTACTAGTTCAGATTCTTCAGACTGAGCCGCATCTTATGTTCATGCTACGTTTTGGCTTTGTTTTGTGACAAAAAAGGGGAGAGAGTGAGAGAGTTAGAAAGAACTCTGAACAATGAATGATGTGAACAATGATTGTGAATATCGATGATATCAAGGTAAGTGTGAAATCGATGATATCAAGGTAAGTATGAACTTCAACTCAACTTTGGTTTTTCTTTTGTGATTTGTGACATGCTTCTATACTAACTATTCGACTAACTATTTGGGCATGTAATATGACTAACAAGTTGATGTTGGACTAACATACTTTGACATTTGGTTTTCAACTGCTTAGAAGATATGTTGGTTTTTAACTATGCTTCTTTCACATATCTGAATTTTTCAAATGTCATGATGAGACTAAACTCTATCTCTGTATTTGGTTTTGTATGTTCCAATTCTTGAGGTATCTAACGAATTTGTTTGTCAAGAATGTTTTCTGTGTGCAGAGATTACAGATGTCTAAGTCTAGAGTCTGTTCTAGGAGTTTATCTCATGTTTTTAATTTCTGGAACTCTTTTGTAAATTTTTGTTGTATGGTGATAGCAACAAAAATATCTTTTTGAATTTTCTTTGTGGATTTGTGTTTTGTCACGAAACCGCCAAAGGGGGAGATTGTTACGGAATTTGAGTTGGCGTATTTCGTGAATGTATTAAGTCTTGAAGATTGAAGATGAAGAAACTTTGGATCGTATACCTCAATCTCAAGAAAGAAGAATTCAAAAGGATCAGGTACGTTTAACTAAAGAATTTTGATGATCCGAATACTTCTTATAGTGTAGAAACACCTGGAAGAGGTTTTAATTGCTTATTCATCAAAAACTGGACATGGGACATGTTCAGGATCCGGATCGTGGCTTTCAATCCGGATCCCGAAGGTGTTTGTTCATACACTGGTTCAATCCGGATCGCAGCACTCTCTGATCCGGATCCCGAACACTAGTTTTACCTGTGTGCTTCTTCGATCCGGATCAGGATTGCAATCCGGATCCCGAACATGATATTCTGGTAAAACTGTATGAACGATCCGGATCGGGGACTACGATCCGGATCCCGAACAGGCAATTTTCTGGAAATCGTGGTTTGTGCTTCTGCAATCCGGATCGCCAAATCTGATCCGGATCGCCGTCGGTATTTCTTTCCAGAAAAGGCTGTTTTTGATCCGAATATTCTTCCTAGGGTTTCTAACCTATAAATAGCCCTTTCATTTCATTTCTAGGGTATCCGCAATAAATCGGCTGGTTAAGAAAAGATAGCCGAAAAGAAAAATCCACATATATAGAGAAGAACGGAAATCATTAGATCTATTCTATGGTTCTTCATCTATATTGATTGATTTGATTCTAGGTTTTCCATACTCACATTTTGAGTAGAATCAAATCAATGAATACTTAGATGGTATTTCCGATCTATCTTTAATCTAAGTATTCGGCGGATCATCACCACCCAAACAATCAACGATTTATCCCAAAATCGGCGCGTGGACTCGCGTGGCCTTGTGGATTCAAGGTGTTATCGCTCTCGTGGATTCGGGGCGAGGTGCGTTCGTGGATTCGAAGCGTGCCATTGGGTGAAGACCGTGGATTCGGTTGGACGTCGTGGACTCGACGTTGGACGCTGTGGATTCAGCGTTGGGCGCGGATCGTGGATTCGAGAAGCGTCGTGGAGCGAGCGGAGAAGATCTACTAGGAGCGTATGGTAAGAGGTTGAGTCGTCAGTGAGTACACTATATCACCTTGTACGTGTGTCAATTCTAGTGGATTTCGCCGTGTTATCGGTCCCGTGGTTTTTTACTCCGGTTTGGAGTTTTTCCACGTAAAAATCTTGTGTGTTCTTTTATTTTTCCGCATTGGGTTTTATCGCACAATGATTTTTTGAGTGTTTATTGTTTACACCTATTCACCCCCCTCTAGGTGTTTTTTTCCCCTATTAGATCCTTATTAACCTAAACCCAACAACTCGGTCCCTGTACCGTAGTACTTCCGAGCTATCCACTAAAAAATTCCCTATCTGATCTGCCTGAATCTGCGATCTAATCCTCGTCAAGTGGGGGTCCTCACTCTGCGTCACCCTAATCCTGTCCAACAGAGTGGGCTGCAAGACCATAGACATGAGTCTAGCAGAGACCCCAGGGGATACCACCTTAATCTGTAAACGCCTCAGCTGCTCCACAAGCGGTGCCTGCTGTGTGATCAACATGCTCAAACTCTGCACCGACCTCCTACTCAAAGCATCTGTTACAACATTGGCCTTGCCGGGATGATAAAGGATGCTCACATCATAGTCCTTTAGTAACTCCAACCACCGGCGTTGCCTCAAATTCAGCTCCTTTTGAGTAAACAAGTATTTCAAACTCTTATGATCAGTGTAAATCTCATAGTGCTCCCCGTAGAGGTAATGCCGCCACAACTTCAGCGCGAACATCACAGCCGCAAGCTCCAAATCATGAGTAGGGTAATTCTTCTCATAATCCTTTAATTACCGTGAAGCATAAGCAATTACCCTACCATGCTGCATCAAAACACATCCCAAACCGCTGTGAGAGGCGTCACTATAAATCACGAATCCATCGCCCATCACTGGTAGTGCTAGAACTGGTGTCGAGATCAATCTCCTCTTCAGCTCCTCAAAACTCTCCTGGCACCGCTCAGTCCAAACAAACTTTATCCCCTTCCTGGTCAAACTGGTCAGGGGAGTAGAGAGCTTCGCAAAGCCCTCTACAAACCGTCGGTAATAACCTGCTAATCCCAAAAAGCTACGGACCTCAGTAACCGTCGTCGGTCTAGGCCAATCCCGAACAGCATCAATCTTCGTCGGGTCTACTGCCACTCCTGCGGCTGATACAATGTGGCCTAGAAAAGCAACCTCCCGAAGCCAAAATTCGCACTTTTTAAACTTGGCATACAGCTTCTTCTCTCGCAGAAGTTGCAGCACTATCCTCAAGTGCTCCTCATGCTCTATATCACTTCGGGAGTAAATCAAAATATCGTCAATAAACACAACGACAAACTGATCCAAGTACGGCTGAAATACCCGGTTCATTAAATCCATAAATGCAGCAGGGGCATTAGTTAATCCAAAAGGCATAACTGTAAACTCATAATGCCGGTACCGGGATCTAAAAGCCGTCTTGGGAATGTCCTTGGCCCTCACCCTCAGCTGGTGGTAACCTGACTGGAGATCAATCTTCGAGAACACTGACGCTCCCTGCAACTGATCAAACAGATCATCAATCCGTGGTAGGGGATACTTGTTCCGGATGGTCACTTTGTTCAGCTCCCTGTAATCAACACATAATCGAAGCGACCCATCCTTCTTCTTCACAAATAAAACCGGCGCTCCCTATGGAGATACACTGGGCCTCACAAAACCCACGTCCATCAAATTCTGTAACTGGGCCTTCAACTCCCTCAGCTCGGCAGGCGCTATCCTATAAGATGCCTTTGAGATCGGTGCGGTTCCTGGAACCACATCAATCACAAACTCAATCTCCCTCTCCGGCGGCATAGTCGTCAACTCCGAGGGAAACACATCTGGAAACTCGCGGACAATAAGGATATCCTCGAGCCCCAGTGCCGCCGTAGGCACATCAACAATCGTCGCCAGGAAAGCGGTGCAGCCTCTACTCATCATCCGCCTAGCCCTCGCCGAAGAAATAGTCATCGCAAAGAAGGTGCTCTGGCAGCCTCTGAAAATGAACTCCTCCTGTCCAGGCTCGCGGAGGGTCACCGTCCTCTCTCTGCAGTCTATAGTAGAGAAATATCGCGACAACCAGTCCATGCCGAGTACAACATCGAAATCCTGGAGCTGCCGCAAGACGAGCAAGTCTGCCGGCAAGATCCAGGGTCCCAACTGTACAGGGCAATCCCTACAATACTCCTCGACATGCAAAACATGGTCTGGGATCTGAACCTCTAATGCATGCGATAAAGAAACTACCTCTATACCATGTAGGGATGCAAATGCTCTACTAATGAATGAATGCGATGCGCCGGTATCAAAAAGAGCTCGAGTATGAATTGCAGAAATCAAAATAATACCTGCGACGACGTGGTCAGCTGCTGTAGCATCCTCTACCTAAGTGGCATAGACTCGCCCGCTCGGTGCTGGTGGTCATCGCTCTGGCTGTCGCGAGGAAGATGACGCATGATGAGGCCTACCGTAGGCTGCAGAAGGCCCTGCCGGCTGATAAGGAACAGAAGGTGCTGAAGCTGAGGAAGGAGCAGGATGACCTGCTTTGGGGCACGAGCTCTGAAAGTGATCGGTCTGCTCACAACGGAAGCATCGGCCCTGCCTTTGAGAACACTGACTCGGTGAGTGCGGCCCTCCACAAATAACACATCGGTCCTGCCGGGGCTGCTGCGAGGTTTGCTGCTGCTAAGAAGGCTGCTGCGGCCGAGGTGGTCGACGTTGCTGCTGCTGCGAAGACTGACGAGATGATCCAGATCTCTGGCGCCCCTGATGCCCACGACCTTGAGGATGGAATCGTGGAGGTCTCGGGGGTCCCTGCCGACTCGACTGCCCCTCATCCATCGGTGCCGGGCGCTTCGCCCCTGGAGTCACTACGGGGGCTGGAGCCACCTCTGCCATCACTGCCTCTCCAGACTCAACATATAATGCCTGCTCCATCGAGGCCTCCAAAGTCTGCAATCTGCGGGAGCGAACGAGCTGATAAATGTCCCGGCGCAACCCTCGCTCAAACATGTAAATCTGGTGAGCCTCATCCCTGGCCACGTGAGGCATACTAGCCAACAGCTGATTGAAGTTAGCTATGTACGCATGCACGGGCCGATCTCCCTGGCGGAGATTCCTCAGCTGCTCCTCCAGTCTCTGACGAACACTCACAGGAAAGAAGGCCCCTAGAAGAAGACTGCGGAACTCCGCCCAAGTGAGAAGCTGCGTCCCAGGCGGACCAGCAGGTCGCATACGCCGCCACCAAGCCTCGGCGTTGCTCTCTAAGAAATGTGTAGCCAAGAGGACCCGAAAGCGATCCTCAATGAACAAACTCTCAAAATGACGCTCCATGGCCGTGATCCAAGACTCGGCCTCCCACAGCTCAGCACTCATACCAGAAAAATGGGGTGGATCGAACTGGCGGAACCTCATCAATAGATCCACCACCTCCCGCTGCTCAGCTAAAGTCAACGGTCCCGTCGACCCAGACGGTGGTCTGCTAGAAACCGGCTCGACAGGAACTGCCGGTGCTGGCGGAACAACAGGGGGCGCCACAGCTGGCGAAGAGGGCACAGGCGAACTCTCAGGGGGTGCTACGACTGGCTGGGCCCTCTGCTCTAACAGAAGCATCATCCAACGCATGGCCTCCTCCTGACGCCGAGAAGCCTCCTCCTGGCGCTGCGAGGCCTCCTCCTGGCGTCGCGAAGTCTCCTCCTGACGCTGAACAGCCTCAGACAACTGTGCCATCTGTGCACGGAGCTCTAGAACCTCTCTCTGTTGTCCCTGCCCCGAGTCCTCCTACTCGGGCTCAGAGGAAGAAGGCTGCGAACGCGTCGACATCGTGCGTCGCGGAGGCATCGCTCACCTGAGGGGAAAAGAAGAACAGTCAGAACCCCAAACAAAAACACGACCCAATCTAGCGAAAGTCAAAGGCATGTCTCCCTTCCCGTAGCACTATGTTGTCTGCAGCCAATATAGTTGCCACCGAAGGAAGACATGTCGATCACTCATCCCATCCGCTGGGAGAGTTAGGAACCCAATCAAGACTCTCGCTAAAAGGTTACGGCTCTCACGCAAGTCATCCTAGGGTCCAACCACAAGCCTAGGGTGTCACGCCCCGAGACCGTCAATTTGAACAGTTCGGGCGCGCCAACAGACCCGCCAATCGGGCATGACCTTTCAAGACCCGAAAGGAACGGTTCAATCCAACAATATCATTTCAATATAGCGGAAGAGTAAGCAATCAGAGTAGAGAACTATAAATTTAAACTTTCAATCATTCAACAACTAGTTAGAAGAACTGAAAGTACGAAGCTTGAGCGAAGACATACACTTTTGTTTAATATTACAACTCTCTTTTAGCATGGCTACAATACCAAAATACATACATATTTTTTTTTTTCTTTCTTTCCAACTTGAAACTTAAACATTTAGAATTTACATTGTTCCTCACATACAAGGTTCGCTCAAGAAAATGAAACTCCAAAATGGTGGTGGCGACTCTAGACTGCTAGGTCGCTACTCTGCTGGGCGCTTGCCCTTGTCGCGTGTCTCGCCCGATGTACCTGGACCTGTGGGGAAGTCACCCAAAGGGTGTGAGAACTACAACCAAGTTCCCAGTGGGTTCAACCACCGAGAGAAAATGCCCTGCACCGCTTAGTCTAATGGAAGCAATATAATAGAGAATGAAATACAGTAAATAAAAGCTGTAAATCTTAGCTAGCATGCTTAATACTTTTACCTTTGCCATGACATTGCTCTATGTCGCTATAGGATGCCAAACTAACCAACCTGTCCCTTGCCAAATTACTTTCATTAACTTTCTTGTGTTTCAATTCAAGTTGCTAAACCCTCGGAGAAACTTGCCCAACGGGCCCTAGCCCGGCAGACATGCTGCCATAAGACAAGTCCTCTAAGGTTGCCGATAACACCCGCAAGTGTTACCCCGCCCTACGGGGAAACGTCCCGAACGGGTCTCTACCCGGGAGAGGGACACTGCCTGCTACTCCAACATGGGCCACGTTTCACCCCGTAGGTGCGCTCGTTTTATTATCTCTTTTATTGCTTTGCATTTAGCCTCTTTGCTCTTTTAGGCCTTTGCCTTTCTTTTGCTCTTTAGCACTTAGCTTCCATCTCAATCGAGCTTATAGCTCACATTGCTCACATTGCCTCTTAGCCCTTTTTCTTTCTTTGCAATTAAGCTTTTAGCTTGTCTTTTTAATATACTCATGCATTTACCCTAGGTCCATGCCTTAAGGTACATAAGTCCCTTGGACTCAATTCTTAACTTTCATTATGCTCAAGTTGAAGTTAAAGTGTAGGTATATTAACCCGACTCCCTATGACCACTCTAGGGATTTCCAATACTCTGGATTTTAACCTCAACTAAACTATGCTTTCCTTAGAGACATAACTCTAATTTAGGCCCTAATTCCATCACACGCTTATTTGACTCAAACAACCATGCCACTCGTGAAATCCTATAGTGAATGCCACACATTAGAGCCTAATCTAAGTTTTCTCCTAAGTCAAATTTCCATAAACCGCAACCACATCTACATAAGCATGAAATTATTGTCCTAGCCACTCTATTAACATGCTTCTAATAACAAGCAAAAGATAAGGGGAGAGGTCACCCTCGCTCGATAGAATCCCCCACCTCGGTGTGTTCTATCGATCCTTGCAAGAGGCAATTCCAGCTCCTTTGGTCCTTGAGGCTTTCCTACATCGTAAGGAGGGCAAAATAAAGCAATTGCCTCTACATGATCCTTTAAATTTAGTAAGACGATGAAATTAACCTCTTTTGACAACAAAGAGGGGAAAGTTCCTATTTGATCGTTTTCCCCCCCAAAAGGCTAACTTTTTATCGATTCATAAAAATGGGAGGGAATTAATTATCTTATGGCATGTTGCCAAAAAGAAACTTGCTCAACTCGATCCGGGGTCAAAAAGCCCCCCGAATTTTGAGAAAAGCTCAATTTGAGCTATTTCCTCCCAATTCGTCGATTTTGCTTCTTGGAAAGTCAAGAATTGCAATTTCACATTGGAAACAAGCCCAAAGCTCTCTAAATTTTAGAGGGGCTCAAATTAAGCAATTTTCCCCATCCCAAATTCCTAAATTTTGCATTTTTGCAAAATCGAGAAATTTGGAAGCTTGCAATTGGAGAAAAGAAAAGAAGAAGTTTCTTCTTCATTCTTTTCTTTTCCTTTCTTCATTCTTTTCTTTCTTTTTTTTTTTCTTTTCTCCATTCTTTTCTTTTCTTTTCTCTTTTTTTTTTTTTTTTTGTTAATCCCCTGCTGCTGGTGCTGGCCCTAGCAGCAGCAGCTAATGCTGCTGCTGCAGGCCCTAGCAGCAGCAGCCCATGCTGCTGCTGCTGGCATTGCTGGCAGCAGCAGCTGGAGCTGCTGCTGCTAGCCCTTCCAGCAGCAGCTCGAGCTGCTGCTGCTGGTGGCTCAACCAGCAGCAGCAGCTGCTGGTGGCCCAGCCAGCAGCAGCCCATGCTGCTGCTGGCTGCCCAACCAGCAGCAGCAGGCGCAGGGCAGCAGCAGCAGCTGGCTGCTGCAGCCCAGCCCGCACCACCTCTCCTTTTTTTTTTTTTTTTTTTTTTTTTTGTTTTCCCCTGCTGCTGGGCAGCAGCTTGCACAGCTGCTGCCCAGGCAGCATTGCTTGCAGCTGCTGCTGCTGCTTGTAGTAGCAGCAGCAGCTGCTGCAGTTGCAACAGCTGCGCAAGGCAGCATGTAGCTGCCTTGCGCAGGCAGCAAGAGGGAGGGAGAGAAAGATAGAGGGAGAAAGAGATAGAGAGAGATAGAGAGAGGGAGAGAGAGGGAGAGAGACTCACCTTTACTTCTCCTCCTTCTTCTTCTTCTTCTTCTCTTCTTCTTCTTCTTTCTTCTTTTTCTTCTTCTCTTTCCCTTCTTCTTCTCCCCCCCTTTCGTTTCTTGCTAGCTGAGAGAGAGAGAGAAGTGAGTGCGTGAGAGGGGGAGGGGAAAAGAGAGAGGGGGTCATTTATTTCTCTGCAGTGGGTGGTTGGGAAAAGAAAGGGAATTTACTAAAATGCCCCTGAATTTTGAAATTATCCCAAATTGCCCTTTTCCTGCAGAATTTCCTGCAGCGAGCTTTATCGGTTAGCCCTCTTTCACCTCGTTTTCCCGTCAACTGAGAAATCAAATTTGTAATTTCTCTTCACCCCTTTAATCTACAAATTTTTCTTAAACTTCCCACGATTTTATTTAAAATTTCGGACTACTCTAAGCCCTCGAAAGAGAGCCCCGAAAATGCTTCGCGATAGACTTGGGCTGTCAAAACTGCAGTTTCAGCAATCACGAAGCATTTTTCTTCGCTTCGTTCTCCGATTTTTTCTTAATAACATACCTAGGTTTTTCGCCCCTTTTAATAAGAAAACTTTTGTGAGTCACCCCACGATTTCTTTTAAAATTTTGGGGCACTCGAAGCCCTCGAAACAGGGCTCCGAAAACGCTTCGCGATTAAAAATTTCAGAAATTCCAGATTTGGCTAAGTCCTCGGGTTCAAGTCACTTTTCGACCCGATGCCCTTCGCGTCAGCCCGAAACGCACCGAACTCGACTGTAATCATGTTTAAAACACGTTACAAGTCCTCTCGCCGAAATTTGCCATTTTGCGAACTCGGCGAACACGAGTCCCAATTTTGCAATTTAAGGCTTCGTTTCTCAACCACAACTCACTTTTCGACCCAACGGCTTTTGCGTTGATTCAAAACACTTCAAACCCACTTGTAATCATATTCGAAACGCGTTACAAGCATTTTTACCGAATTTTGCTATTTCGCAGAAATCGGTGCACTACATTCTCCCCTCCTTTAGGAGTTTCGTCCGCGAAACTAAAACTCACGTACCTTGGGATTTATTCCTCGAACAAGCGAGGATAATGCTCCCGCATCACAGCCTCAGGCTCCCACGTGGCCTCCTCCTCGCTATGCCTCGTCCAAAGCACTTTCACATAAGGAATGGAGCGGTTCCTGAGCTTCCTATCACGCCGATCAATAATCTTATACGGGAACTCATCATAGCTCATATCCTCCCGTAGATCGAGTGGTGGGTAGTTGATTATGTGCGTCGGGTCGTGGACATACTGGCGGAGTTGTGACACATGGAACACATCATGAATTCCTGCCAAATCTGGGGGCAAAGCTATTTTATAGGCCACTGGGCCAACCCGCTCCAAAACCTCATAGGGTCCAAGAAAACGAGGGTTCAACTTTCCTCGCATCCCAAATCGCACTACTCCCTTTGTGGGCGACGCCTTCAAAAATACATGATCCCCGACCTTAAACTCTAGGTCGCGCCGCCTTTTGTCCGCATAGCTCTTTTGCCGACTTTGCGCTGTCACCAGACGTTGACGCGCAATTTGCACCTTTTCCTCGGCTTCTTGCAATACATCAGGACCCAGTGATGATCTCTCGCCAACCTCACTCCAATGCAGTGGAGACCTGCACTTTCTGCCATAGAGTGCCTCAAAAGGTGCCATTCCGATGCTGGCTTGGTAGCTGTTATTGTAGGCGAACTCCGCCATCGGCAAATATCGCTGCCACCCTGGTCCATAGTCCAAGACACACGCCCTGAGCATATCTTCGAGGATTTGATTGGTCCTCTCAGATTGACCATCGCTCTGAGGGTGATAAGCCGTAGAGAAATCCAGGCGTGTTCCCAAAGTCTCGTGGAAGCTCTTCCAAAATTGTGACACGAATCGGGGATCCCGATCCGACACTATAGAAACAGGAACTCCATGAAGGCGCATAATCTCATCAATATACAACTGCGCCAATTTATCCCTAGACCAGGTGGTGTGGACAGGCAGGAAATGAGCCGCCTTGGTTAACCTATCCACAACCATCCAAATCGCGTCGTGGCCTGCTTGAGACCGAGGCAAGCCCACGATAAAATCCATAGCGATGTTCTCCCATTTCCACACGGGAATCGGCAGATTTTGAAGCTTGCCCGCAGGGAGTCTATGTTCAGCCTTGACTTGTTGGCACACTAAGCATCTAGCCACGAAGTGTCCAACATCCTTTTTCATACCTGGCCACCAAAACTGCGCCCTCAGGTCCTTATACATTTTTGTGCCGCCGGGGTGGATAGTATACGGCGATCGGTGTGCTTCTTGAAGGATCATTTCACGAATATCCTCATCATTAGGTACACACACGCGACCCCGAAACCTTAGGATCCCCTCAGAATCCACAGTAAAATCCTTTGCCTCACCGCTTTCTAGATCAGACCTCGCCTTTTGGAGCTTTTCATCCGCCATTTGCTTTTCTTTAATTCTCTCCAACAAGGTAGGTTGCACAACGAGCGTCATAAGCTTCGCGGGGGCACCGGAAGCCACAACCTCCAAGCCCATCCGTCTCATTTCGGATTGCAACGGGTATTGGTCGGTGATGATCATGGCAAGATTTTCCACGGACTTCCTGCTTAGCGCGTCGGCCACCACATTTGCTTTCCCCGGGTGGTACAAGATGCTAACATCATAATCTTTTAGGAGTTCCAGCCATCGGCGCTGCCTCAGGTTTAATTCCTTCTGAGTGAACAAATATTTGAGGCTTTTGTGATCCGTGTAAATCTCGCAATGTTCCCCGTAGAGGTAATGCCGCCATATCTTTAGTGCAAAAATCACCGCGGCAAGCTCGAGATCGTGAGTGGGGTAGTTCTTTTCATAACTCTTCAACTGCCGGGAGGCATAGGCTATAACCCTCTCGTCTTGCATGAGTACACACCCCAACCCAGTCCCTGAAGCATCACTATAAACCACGAACCCTTTTCCCGCAACGGGTAAAGCAAGAATTGGAGCCGTCGTCAACTTGTCCTTGAGCAATTGGAAGCTTCTCTCACAGGCATCGCTCCAAATGAACTTAGCTCCTTTTCTTGTAAGGCTGGTGAGTGGAATGGTAATTTTAGAGAACCCTTCCACAAACCGCCTATAATAGCCCGCGAGTCCGATAAAGCTTCGAATCTCGGTGACATTTGTTGGTCGCGGCCAATCTTTCACTGCTTCAATTTTCTTGGGGTCTACAGACACCCCCGTCTCAGAAATCACATGTCCTAAGAATGCCACTTCCCGGAGCCAGAATTCGCATTTCTTCAACTTCGCGAATAGGCTCCGCTCCCGAAGCACTTGTAGAACCTGTCGTAGGTGATCCTCGTGCTCGTCGTCACTTCGAGAGTAGACTAAAATGTCGTCAATGAAGACAACGACAAATCGGTCTAGGAAAGGCTGAAAAACGCGGTTCATTAAATCCATGAATGCCGCCGGGGCATTCGTCAACCCGAAAGGCATTACAGTGAATTCATAGTGTCCATACCGCGTTCTAAAAGCTGTTTTGTGCACATCCTCCGGCTTAATCTTTAATTGATGGTATCCCGATTGAAGGTCAATTTTTGAGAATACCCGGGAACCTTGCAATTGGTCGAACAAATCATCGATCCTCGGTAATGGATATCGGTTCTTGATTGTCAATTTGTTGAGCTCCCGATAATCCACACATAACCGCAGCGATCCGTCCTTTTTCTTCACAAATAGGACCGGAGCTCCCCAAGGGGATACGCTAGGTCTAATGAAACCCTTGTCCAGCAAATCTTGCAATTGAGCCTTAAGCTCCTTTAACTCCGCCGGGGCCATTCTATAAGGAGCCTTTGAAACTGGAGCCGTCCCGGGAACCAAGTCTATTATGAACTCAATCTCCCGATCCCTCGGCATGCCCGGCAATTCCGCAGGAAATACATCAGGATATTCCCGCGCCACGGGAATGTCTTGCACATTAGGTTCTTCCTTGTGCCCTTCCACCACGGTAGCTAAGTAAGCCACACACCCTCTGTCGATAAGCTTCTTGGCCCGCGATGCCGAGACCACAGAGGCAAATAGAGAACCTCTACATGCTTTAAATACATACTCCTCTTGTCCCGGCTCTCGAAAGATGATAACCCGCCGCTCGCAGTCGATAGTGGCATAATACTTGGAGAGCCAATTCATTCCCAAAATTACATCATAATCTCCTAGCCGTCTCAAAACTAAGAAGTCCACTGTCATAATCCACTCGCCAACCCGAACTGGACAGGCGGGACAACTCTCAGATACCTCTAAAGAACCATCAGGCACATGGACCGTTTTAGTACTAGTAGACTGTAATACATCCAACCCATGTCTCATGGCAAAGGATCTACATATGAATGAATGCGATGCACCTGTGTCGAATAGAGCCCTACATCGAACATCATTAATAAAAATTATACCTGCCACGACGTCGTCAGCCACGGGCTCCTCCTCCTTCGCCTGAGCGGCAAAAGCCCGCCCGCTCGGCGGTCGCTGAGGAGCAGCGGGGCGTGCAGCTGGTAGAGCTGGCACCGTCTTCTTGTGTTGCTTCGGGGCAGCCTGGATCGTCGGCACGGCCGGGGCGGGGTGCGTGCCCCTCCAACACTCTCGAGCCATGTGACCCGGCCGGCCACAGTTGAAGCACCTCCCCTCGCGTTCTGGGCACTCAGTAGGTCGGTGCGGGCCACCACAAATGGCACATCGCCCGGGGGCCGTGAACTGTCGGGGCTCCCGAGGATAGTGCTGCTGTCGCTGTTGCTTCGGGGGCCGTTGATATTGGCTCTGACCCCCGGGGCCACCTTGATGCCGCTTCTTTTCCTTCGCCTTGCCCTTATCTTTCTCAAAAGCTTCGCGCTCTCGGCGCACCACCATGTCGCCCCTTTCTACCAAGCGGGCTCTATCCACAATCTCCCGATAAGTTGCAATGTTGAATGGTTGGACCTTTGAGTAGATCGCCGGTCGAAGGCCCCTCTCGAAACATCGCACCTTATCCCACTCGCTGCGCACCACGGTGGGTAGACAACTAACGATGCGAGAGAACTCGCACTCGTATTCTTGAACTGAGCGGCTTCCCTGGCGAAGATTTTTGAAGTCATCTTCCATTTGTTGCTTCGCACTGTCGGGGAAATATGTGGCGAAGAAGAGCTCCTTGAATTCTTCCCACGATGGCTCCGGCAATGCCGTCCTAGCCCTTCTCTCCAACTCTGCTTTCCACCAACGGTGTGCCACATTATCGAGGTGGGGAACCGCCACAGTAACACGGTCCCGCACCGGCACCCGAAGGGTTAGGAACAGTCGCTCCATGGAGTCAATCCACGACTCCACCACCATTGGATCGGATTTGTCGCCGCTGAAGGTAGGAGGGTGAAATTTCTGGAAGTCGGCGAGAACCTCCATCGCCCTATTTTGCTCCGCTCTCTGGGCCGCGTACTCGGCATCACCCACCTCCGAGTCGGCCCGCCGGGGCACTCCTCTAGTAGCCCCGACAGATGGTGCTGGGCGCGCCGCCATAGGCTCGGCCGCCATAGCCACTCCTTCAGTAGTTGCCCCCACTTGGGGCGAGGCTGTGCGCTCATGCGTCGTCTGCGCCGCCTCAATCTGCCGTGCCAACAGGTCCTGGAGCCTCTCAATTTGTTCGGCCTGACGCCTCGTCGCTTCCTCCTGGCGCTGCAACGCCTCCTCTAGCCTGCGAGAAGCCTCCTCCTCCCGTTGGCGAGAAGCCTCCTCCAGCCTACGAGAGGTCTCCTCCTCTCGTTGGCGGGAAGCCTCCTCCTGTCGCTGAGAGGCCTCCGCCTGCTGCTGTACCACGCCAATAAGCGCGGCCATTTGCTCCCTCAGTTCACGAACATCACTCGAACCGGAGCCCTCCCCCGGCTCGAGGCGCGTAAGACGTGTCTCCCTTCGCGGTGGCATAGCTATCTGCACACCACAAAAACATCAGTCCAACGCTTACAACTTAGGCATTTGCGGAATTAAATGCAGTAAATTTAACGATCACATAAAGGCTTCGTCAACCCAATCATGCGAAAGTAAAAAGGAATACTTCTTCCCACCCCTAACGTTACGTTGTCGGCCGCCCAACATAACGTTAGCTAGTGGAAGTCCATTTTCCCTCGATCCATTCCCAATGTCCTTCTTGGGAATCAAGTAACCCAATCATGTACTTTCGCCAAAAGATCCACACACGCTCTCGTGCCTAAACCCTAGGGTCTTCCTAAGGTTCGCTAACCACCTAGGTCTATCTCCTAGGCTCTGATACCACTCTAATCTGTCACGCCCCGAGACCGTCAATTTGAACAGTTCGGGCGCGCCAACAGACCCGCCAATCGGGCATGACCTTTCAAGACCCGAAAGGAACGGTTCAATCCAACAATATCATTTCAATATAGCGGAAGAGTAAGCAATCAGAGTAGAGAACTATAAATTTAAACTTTCAATCATTCAACAACTAGTTAGAAGAACTGAAAGTACAAACTTGAGCGAAGACATACACTTTTGTTTAATATTACAACTCTCTTTTAGCATGAACTACAATACCAAAATACATACATATTTTTTTTTTTCTTTCTTTCCAACTTGAAACTTAAACATTTAGAATTTACATTGTTCCTCACATACAAAGTTCGCTCAAGAAAATGAAACTCCAAAATGGTGGTGGCGACTCTAGACTGCTAGGTCGCTACTCTGCTGGGCGCTTGCCCTTGTCGCGTGTCTCGCCCGATGTACCTGGACCTGTGGGGAAGTCACCCAAAGGGTGTGAGAACTACAACCAAGTTCCCAGTGGGTTCAACCACCGAGAGAAAATGCCCTGCACCGCTTAGTCTAATGGAAGCAATATAATAGAGAATGAAATACAGTAAATAAAAGCTGTAAATCTTAGCTAGCATGCTTAATACTTTTACCTTTGCCATGACATTGCTCTATGTCGCTATAGGATGCCAAACTAACCAACCTGTCCCTTGCCAAATTACTTTCATTAACTTTCTTGTGTTTCAATTCAAGTTGCTAAACCCTCGGAGAAACTTGCCCAACGGGCCCTAGCCCGGCAGACATGCTGCCATAAGACAAGTCCTCTAAGGTTGCCGATAACACCCGCAAGTGTTACCCCGCCCTACGGGGAAACGTCCCGAACGGGTCTCTACCCGGGAGAGGGACACTGCCTGCTACTCCAACATGGGCCACGTTTCACCCCGTAGGTGCGCTCGTTTTATTATTTCTTTTATTGCTTTGCATTTAGCCTCTTTGCTCTTTTAGGCCTTTGCCTTTCTTTTGCTCTTTAGCACTTAGCTTCCATCTCAATCGAGCTTATAGCTCACATTGCTCACATTGCCTCTTAGCCCTTTTTCTTTCTTTGCAATTAAGCTTTTAGCTTGTCTTTTTAATATACTCATGCATTTACCCTAGGTCCATGCCTTAAGGTACATAAGTCCCTTGGACTCAATTCTTAACTTTCATTATGCTCAAGTTGAAGTTAAAGTGTAGGTATATTAACCCGACTCCCTATGACCACTCTAGGGATTTCCAATACTCTGGATTTTAACCTCAACTAAACTATGCTTTCCTTAGAGACATAACTCTAATTTAGGCCCTAATTCCATCACACACTTATTTGACTCAAACAACCATGCCACTCGTGAAATCCTATAGTGAATGCCACACATTAGAGCCTAATCTAAGTTTTCTCCTAAGTCAAATTTCCATAAACCACAACCACATCTACATAAGCATGAAATTATTGTCCTAGCCACTCTATTAACATGCTTCTAATAACAAGCAAAAGATAAGGGGAGAGGTCACCCTCGCTCGATAGAATCCCCCACCTCGGTGTGTTCTATCGATCCTTGCAAGAGGCAATTCCAGCTCCTTTGGTCCTTGAGGCTTTCCTACATCGTAAGGAGGGCAAAATAAAGCAATTGCCTCTACATGATCCTTTAAATTTAGTAAGACGATGAAATTAACCTCTTTTGACAACAAAGAGGGGAAAGTTCCTATTTGATCGTTTTCCCCCCCAAAAGGCTAACTTTTTATCGATTCATAAAAATGGGAGGGAATTAATTATCTTATGGCATGTTGCCAAAAAGAAACTTGCTCAACTCGATCCGGGGTCAAAAAGCCCCCCGAATTTTGAGAAAAGCTCAATTTGAGCTATTTCCTCCCAATTCGTCGATTTTGCTTCTTGGAAAGTCAAGAATTGCAATTTCACATTGGAAACAAGCCCAAAGCTCTCTAAATTTTAGAGGGGCTCAAATTAAGCAATTTTCCCCATCCCAAATTCCTAAATTTTGCATTTTTGCAAAATCGAGAAATTTGGAAGCTTGCAATTGGAGAAAAGAAAAGAAGAAGTTTCTTCTTCATTCTTTTCTTTTCCTTTCTTCATTCTTTTCTTTCTTTTTTTTTTTCTTTTCTCCATTCTTTTCTTTTCTTTTCTTTTTTTTTTTTTTTTGTTAATCCCCTGCTGCTGGTGCTGGCCCTAGCAGCAGCAGCTAATGCTGCTGCTGCAGGCCCTAGCAGCAGCAGCCCATGCTGCTGCTGCTGGCATTGCTGGCAGCAGCAGCTAGAGCTGCTGCTGCTAGCCCTTCCAGCAGCAGCTCGAGCTGCTGCTGCTGGTGGCTCAACCAGCAGCAGCAGCTGCTGGTGGCCCAGCCAGCAGCAGCCCATGCTGCTGCTGGCTGCCCAACCAGCAGCAGCAGGCGCAGGGCAGCAGCAGCAGCTGGCTGCTGCAGCCCAGCCCGCACCACCTCTCCTTTTTTTTTTTTTTTTTTTTTTTGTTTGTTTTCCCCTGCTGCTGGGCAGCAGCTTGCACAGCTGCTGCCCAGGCAGCATTGCTTGCAGCTGCTGCTGCTGCTTGTAGTAGCAGCAGCAGCTGCTGCAGTTGCAACAGCTGCGCAAGGCAGCATGTAGCTGCCTTGCGCAGGCAGCAAGAGGGAGGGAGAGAAAGATAGAGGGAGAAAGAGATAGAGAGAGATAGAGAGAGGGAGAGAGAGGGAGAGAGACTCACCTTTACTTCTCCTCCTTCTTCTTCTTCTTCTTCTTCTTCTTCTTCTTCTTCTTCTTCTTTTTCTTCTTCTCTTTCCCTTCTTCTTCTCCCCCCTTTCGTTTCTTGCTAGCTGAGAGAGAGAGAGAAGTGAGTGCGTGAGAGGGGGAGGGGAAAAGAGAGAGGGGGTCATTTATTTCTCTGCAGTGGGTGGTTGGGAAAAGAAAGGGAATTTACTAAAATGCCCCTGAATTTTGAAATTATCCCAAATTGCCCTTTTCCTGCAGAATTTCCTGCAGCGAGCTTTATCGGTTAGCCCTCTTTCACCTCGTTTTCCCGTCAACTGAGAAATCAAATTTGTAATTTCTCTTCACCCCTTTAATCTACAAATTTTTCTTAAACTTCCCACGATTTTATTTAAAATTTCGGACTACTCTAAGCCCTCGAAAGAGAGCCCCGAAAATGCTTCGCGATAGACTTGGGCTGTCAAAACTGCAGTTTCAGCAATCGCGAAGCATTTTTCTTCGCTTCGTTCTCCGATTTTTTCTTAATAACATACCTAGGTTTTTCGCCCCTTTTAATAAGAAAACTTTTGTGAGTCACCCCACGATTTCTTTTAAAATTTTGGGGCACTCGAAGCCCTCGAAACAGGGCTCCGAAAACGCTTCGCGATTAAAAATTTCAGAAATTCCAGATTTGGCTAAGTCCTCGGGTTCAAGTCACTTTTCGACCCGATGCCCTTCGCGTCAGCCCGAAACGCACCGAACTCAACTGTAATCATGTTTAAAACACGTTACAAGTCCTCTCGCCGAAATTTGCCATTTTGCGAACTCGGCGAACACGAGTCCCAATTTTGCAATTTAAGGCTTCGTTTCTCAACCACAACTCACTTTTCGACCCAACGGCTTTTGCGTTGACTCAAAACACTTCAAACCCACTTGTAATCATATTCGAAACGCGTTACAAGCATTTTTACCGAATTTTGCTATTTCGCAGAAATCGGTGCACTACATAGGGTTTCTAAGTTCTCAATGACCTACATTCTAGGCTCTGATACCACTCTAATCTGTCACGCCCCGGAGTCGAAACTGCGACCCGGGCTCGCCAACAGATCCGCCACCCACACGGGAAGCCCCGTATAGACGTAGCGACTAACCTGCAAAAGAATCATCTATACTATACAGATATCAGAGCTGAAAGGTAAATGCAGAATAAAATAAATACAACTCTAGAAATATACAACCCAAGTCCTCACCAAAATACAAATATCTCTCAAAACAAAGAAGAGTACAACTCAATCCTCACTACATGATCACTCAACATGAACTCTCAAAATATAAGGAGGTACATCTACTCTCAGGACGACATCTGGTAGGGATCTATCTCGCGACTCCCTTACCTCGATCAGTCGGATCAGCAACGGGTGCAGCAGGAACAGGAGTAGAAGTCCATGGGAAAAAGACACCACGACGGGTGTGAGAACTACATCCCACAATAGTTCTCAGTGGGTGCCGCCATCAAGCCAGACGGTCTGCCCACTAAGTCTACTGGAGGCATAAAGTAACAAATGCAGTGCTGTAAAGAAAAGCTAGAAAAGTAAACTCTACAGCTACTATGCCTCTAACTAGAGGCTCAAAAAGTGGAACAAAAAAAACATGATGCCATAACTAGCCCTCAACTCAGATCACCCAATCTAAACTGACTGCCACATCGGGTGCAGTCAAACCTGCGCCTACCTACTGCCGTTACATCCCGGAGGACCGGACTTACGTAGGGCGTCCGTGACTGCCAAAACTGGCCCAGCCAGAGGGACGGTGTCCGTGACTGCCAAAACTGGCCCAGCCAGAGGGACAATGCGTCGACAAGTCGCGATAGCAAGTAATAAGCCCAACTCCGGAGTGGCACTCGAGGGGCGCGACCCCAACGACTAAAGTATCTGCGCATCTCTGTCGAGCTCAGATGTGGCTCATGCAGGCTATGATCCAAATCCTCGATCAACAAGATCGGCAGTAACCAAATAGAACACTGTCTCACACACAGGCTGGAAAACTGCACAGCCGAGACCCACTGTCACTCTGACGGCTCCCAAGAACCCTGATCTACAGACTGCTATCAGACTCCACTCGGTCCCCAGACACGAGTGTAAAAGCATCCCACAACAACCCGACCTCTCGGCCCACTACTCGGGCGAGGAAAACTCTAAGTCCAGAGTGATATATAGAATAGTGATGTGGGAATGTCTAGAGCAATAATAAAAAAAACCTAGCCCAAGTTGAAGTTTTCTACAGACTGGCTGAACATACAGGATATGGCAGGGGTGGTAGGTCAAGTTCCAAAATAACAATAATTAACAGTAGGTAGGAAAGATAACATATCAGATGATTAATTGAAATAGCAGGAACATCAATTTTCTTTCACCGACTGACATACTATCAATATACTATTCTAATCATGCAAGTCCCTACACATATAGAATTAATAAGCAATTCGTAGATCTTGAAGATAAGGCCACCCACCTGAAGTGCTGAACTGTCCAAGTCCTACAGCTGAAAATACCAGGAAAACAGCAACTCAAAGTCCAAAGGGTCCAGCACGATCTGTAATCCCTCCTGGGTACAACACAAGGCTAAAATTACGCTTAAATCCCAAAATCTGCCAAGTATACAACACTGAAATTTCAGCCGCAAAGAATTCGATTTTTCACCTGCAGAAAGATCTCCAAAAATTCTGAAATAAATATCACGACGATCCTCGCGTCGAGACCTTCGAAACGGGTACCAGCACACCCAAAACGGAGCCCCGTAGGCCAAGTTACAAATTCCACAGTATCGGTGCGCAAAATCCCAAAACCATATAACAGTAAACTCTTGTACAGATAAAAGGAAAGTGCTTCGGGAAGGTATCCAAAAATTCCAAGAAAAATACTATGATAATCCTCGCGTCGAGTAGATAAAAAAAGTCTACAAGAACGTCCTGATTCGAGACTCGTGCGCGGAGATCTCCTCAAAACAAGGCGCTGCCCTCACAAAATCTCACAGCAAAAATAGGTCCCAGTGAGCACGGAAAATCACCTCGAAAAACACGAAACGAGAAAATGAGGAAGCAACCAAAATTGTATCCTTACCTGTCACGGATCCAACGACGAAGAAATCGCTCGAAAATATGGTCGGAGTAGGACGGGAGAGCTCGTGCACCGAAAAGCGACGGAAGAAGCACCGAAGAAAGAGCGTCGCGACGCGCCAAGAAAAAGGGAATCTCGAAAACCGTGCCCCAAAAAATCTCCAAACTCTGCAGATGGATGCTACACTGCTTGGGAGTGAAGTCCTCTGAAGAAAGTTCGGTGAGAAAAGGCCTAGAAACGCAGAAAAAACCATGTTGAACAGTTTTCGGGCTATATAAAGGCTCACAGAACATTTGATAAAATACCGAGCGTGTCCCTACTTTCGGGCGCCCGAAATCTTCGGGCTGCTACAGTGTTGGGCCCGGCCCAACACTGTGCGCGCCCGAAACGTCCCAAGGCCTCCACGTAGCCCGACCAACAGGCGGCAGTGGGCGGGACCTCTCTGCTGCGGCCACGTTGCGCGTCACGCAGTCCGACAAGCGTCCCGCACAGCGAACAGCTGTGTGGGGCGCATGGGCTGTCGACGCGTGGCGCTTCCCCGGTCAAAGCGGGTAGGTGGCGCCCGCCAGTGGCAGGGCGCCATGCGTCCCTGCCACTGTCGCGGTCACATGTGCGGGCAGGCGGCGCCTACCGCGCACGCGCCCCGAGGCGGGGTCCCACGCCCCCGTGCGCCGCGCCCGATGAGCCACCCAATCGCGTGCCGACACGTGTACCCCGCACCCGGTGTGATGATCCGGACTCCCGCAGAACCTCCGCAACATTAATAGTGACTGTAGAAGGCTTGTACTGTGCATCGGAGCTTGTAGAAGCGAAATTGAATATTTTTAAGAGACTCTGCGCGAAAATCGGAGCAAACGGGAATTTCCGGGAGCTTTCGACAAAATTTCGGATGAGAATTTGGCGAAACGGATGGCGGAATCGGACTCAGCACGCGAAAACGGTCGAAATGGTATATTCGCTTTATTTTTCGGCACTTTGGTACTGTTCACCGGAACAGTAACCGCCGGCCGGAATTACTGTTCCGGCCGGCTGCGGCCGCCGGCGAGCGGCGGCGGGCGGCGGCGCACGGCGGCGGGCAGCGGCGCAGCGGCAGGGCAGCGGCGGAGCGCGGAGGCGCGCGGCGCGGGCAGCGCGGGCAGGCGCGGGCAGCAGGCGCAGGGCGCGGTCCATGAACCTGGCGTGCACCGGGAGCACCGAACACCCCCTTGCCACGTGGCACTTCCCCATTGGCGGCCGGCTTCTAGAAGCACGTGGGAAGGTGACACGTGGCAGCACCCCGTTGGCCGACAGGATCCGGAAGACCCGGAGCGCGGACCGGCCATGTGCACCACGTGGGACACGTGGCGAAATCTGAGTGGGCTTGCACAGGCTGTTTCCTGTTTGGGCGACACGTGGCGCTTCCTGGTTGGCCAGTTTTGGTGTTTCGTGTTCGGATCGGATCCCGTGTGGGAATATTCCCTTTTGGCCCACTATATAAGAGTTCCCCCCCCCCCCCTCTCTTTGCACCTTGGATTCCGAGCCTTAGAGAGAGAAACAGAAAAAGTGTTCAATATAAAAGTTTTTCCTCTCTCTCTTCTCTCTCTCTCTCTACAATCTCAGAAATTTAGGAGTTACAGATAGTGAGATATCTGCGACGCGGCGCACTGCGACGATTTTCCTTTTAGGCCCATTTCCCGTCGCAGTTCCGTCGAAAATTCACTGCGGGCTAACCAGGTGGAATTTTTGGACGATTTCTGCGACAGCGCGACCGTAAGAGGTAGGGCTTCGATTTCCGTGTTGATCATTTTGCTCCGTTTCGTACTTTTGGCACAGTTTTCAGGTCCTCTTTGACCCCCCTTTTTACTGTGATGGTTTTTGGACAGCACCGACTTCTCCGATTTTTATCTTGACGTAGGAGCGTCAGATCGAGGCGTTTAAAGAGTCGATTTTGATCTACTCTTCGCGAGGAACGCAACCGTGATTTTTCTGGGATTTTAGGAGCTCATTTTAGAGGTGAAAAATTCCTCTTTTCCCGTGCTGTCTGAAAAACAGCAAATATTGTACTTTTTGGGATTTGTATTTATACCGGGAGCGTTGATTTGCAGGATTTGAGGACTGTGGACAACCAGGAGACTACCTGGGGTGTTGTTTGAGCTGTTCGAGGTGGGCGGTTGTTGCTTACCTCATTTTTGACAAGCTCACTGGGATTACTAGAAATCCCCTAAAATATGACAATTAATGAGAACCATTGGGACAAATTAATATGACAAATGACAGGACTGGGACGAACTAAATAACATGAGAACATTGGGACTAACAGGACTATAACAGGACAACTAACATGACAATTAATGAGAACCATTGGGACAAATTAATATGACAAATGACAGGACCGCTGGGACAAACTCCCCTAAAATTTAATATAACCCCACAAATGATATGATGACTTATATTGGGACACTGTGATTGAGACAAAGGCTATGATCTCGCATGCAAATGACTTTTATTCAGTAAATCAATTGTTTTAAACCTTTGACACTATTTTACAACTTTTAAAAATAAAGACAGTTGCATGCATGCCCGGACATCAGGTAAGGCCACTATTCATTGCTACACTATCATATTGGGATTTGAACATGTTTTATTGTTGTCCTTTGCATTCAGATGTTGTTGCTCAAGTGTGAGCAGGGGTTTGGGATAGTGTAGCCAAGGTTGTGCTAGATTGTGGACTTGTGGGGTATTGCGGTGACCGCGGACAGTAGGCGGTTGACCAGATGTTTATCCTTGCATCAGATTGGGGTTGAGTTTGGTTTATTTATTGCATCAGTTGGGGATTGGGTTCTGTAGTGGATGGAGTTTCCCACTTTGATCATAGTCATGATCCAGTCCTGCTGATTTATGGCACTTACTGATACTGAGATATTTTACTCGTGTGGGTCGCTCCCCTCGAGTGCCACTCCGGAGTGTGTTACAACATTATCCCCTATCGGCACCCCCGATTTGGCCAACATTATCCCCTATCGGCATACCCGATTTGGCAAATACTATCCCCCATCGGCGTTATACCCGATTTGGCAAGGCACAGCAGGAAGTACCAGTTTTGCTAGTGACACCAGATTGAGTTCATTCAGACAGGCATTTATACACTGATTCATACATTTAGTTATTCTATTGCTTGGCATTTAGAGGCATGGTGGTGGTAGTTTCCTTTTTATCAGCAGTCTTTATAGCTTACAACTGTTCTTTCCTGTTGCCTCTAGTAGTCCTAGTGGGTGCGTCAGAGTTGAGGTTTTACCCACTAGGGGAGGCTACTGGTTTATCTGGTAGTTCTCACCCCCATTGTTATTTTTCTGTCCCTTTCTCCTCCTTTCTTTTGCAGAGTCGTCTGCGGGAGCTGCTAGGCCATCGGCAGCTGATCGAGGTAAGGGGATCGCTGAATAGATAGATCTCCTGTGAGGCTGAGAGCTATTAGACAGATATTGTACCCTCCACTCAGACTGTGATATTCTCCTTTTATTTTGGGTCTGGCTTCCGCCAGCTGGATGTACTATTTTGGTGAGCTGGGAGATTATTGTACTTATTACAGTTGTATTTGTATTTCCAGTCTGAAATACTATGTGGTTCTTCTATTCAGCTCGATATTATGCTCTTTTATTGTTCATATTATATCTGAGCAGGTTACCAGCGCTTCGTGTACGCGGGAAATCCCGTGTGCACGGCGGATCTGTTGGCGAGCCCGGGTTCCGGGGCGTGACAGATTAAGTTGGTATCAGAGCTTAGGGATAGGTCAGTTGGGACTTAGGAAACCCTAGGCTTTTGGCAGACCCTAGGATGATAGGGTATGAGAGACGTGACATTTTGCGAAAGTCGTTGATTTATTTATTTAACTCTTCCAGTAAAGTAAGAGGGATCGACATAGCCTATTTCTGGTGGACAGTTATGTTGGCTGCAGACAACATAAAGTCACAGAAATAGGAGAATGTCTTTGACTTTCGCTAAGATTGGGTCGTGTGGGGTGATGATACTGAGTATGGTTTCTTGTGGTAGGATGCCTCCGCGACGTAGAATGTTGACGCGTTCTCAGCCTGATTCCCCTGAACCCGATCAGGAGGAGTCCGAGCAGGGCCAGCAGAGTGAGGTGCAAGAGCTGCAGGCTCAGATGGCCCAGATGTCTGAAGCTGTTCGGCGTCAGGAGGAGGCCATGAGCCGGCTGACGCAGATGTTAGAACAGAGGGCGCAGCCTGTTGTAGCACCCTCGGAGAATTCTCCCGTACCTTCTTCCCCTGCCGTGAATCCCCCAGTTGTACCAGTGACCCTGGCATCCCCTGTTGCTCAGGGAGCAATCCGGCCATTGACTCCTGCAGAGGAGCAGGAGTTTGCTGACAAACTTACTCAGTTCTGTAAGCGGGGACCGCCCAGGTTTTCAGGGCGGAATACTCAGCCTTGGGAGATCGGGACTTGGCTTTCTTCAATGGAGAAGTTATTTCGGGACTTCTTCATTGACCCGAAGTACAGGGTACATATGACTGTACACTGCTTAGACGGGGATGCTGATGCATGGTGGCGCCGGGTGGAGCCCCTGGAATTTCAGATCACTCGACAGCTACCCTGGTCAGAGTTCAAGAAGATGATTTTGGATACGTACTTCTCCACGAGTGTGAAGAAAAAGCTGGAAGATGATTTGAAGAATCTTCAGCAAGGCGACCGGACAGCATTAGACTATTTTCAGGAGTTCAAGCGGTTGCTCAACTGCGTACCTTATGTCGCCAGGGACGGACCTCACCAGGTGGAGCTCTTTGAGTCGGGCTTGCGCCCAGAGATCTATACATTGGTGCATGCTCAGAGGTACAGACCTTGGAGGAGGCAGCAGAGCATGCACAGTGGGTTGAGAGGGGAGACCACGTCGTCGCCAGACGTGGGGGCCTGGTCGCTCAGGGCGCTGACAGGAAGCGACCAGCGCAGGACGACGGGGGACAGGCCAGTTCTTGGAGGCCGCCACGACCGCCACGGCCTCAATTTTCCGGCCGTGGGCGTTCTGAGCGGCGAGGGCCTGGTGGATCCCAGAGGCCACCGCAACATCAGCAGCAACAGCATTCGCATCAACAGAGATCGCAGTCGCGGCAGCAAGGGCCTCCGCGACAGAGGCAGCAGGCGAGGCAGCCCCAGGCTACGGTTAGGTGCATTTTCTGTCAGGGACAGCATAACTCTGATACATGTGATCTGAGGTTTGGCCGCTGTTATCGATGTGGACAGTCTGGCCACCTCCGAGCTGCCTGCCCATATGCACCATCGACGGCTCCTTCTTCAGCATCTGCTCCTTCTTCGTCTCAGCAGTGGTCGACAGCTCAGCGACCATATGCTCCAGCAAGCAGGCCATCTTCTTCCTATCCCACGGAGTATCGCCCTCCAGCTCAGAGTGGGCGAGTGTATGCTGCGCAGGTAGAGGACTCTTCAGCAGCAGATCATGTGGTGGCAGGTATCACCTTACTTTCTGGCATTAGGACTCGTACATTATTTGATACTGGAGCATCGCATTCTTTTATTAGTAGATCATTTGCATCATTACATGGGATAGAGGTAGGACCTTTACCACGTGCACGAGAGGTTCAGATTCCCGATCACACCTTGCACGTGGAGGAGTGTTGTTGGTCCTGCCCGATGCAAATCGAGTCCTGGATTATGCCAGCAGACCTGTTGGTCTTGAGACAGCTGAAGGACTTCGATGTGGTCCTCGGGATGGACTGGCTGGCTCGGTATTTCGCGACTATTGATTGTGCCGCGAGGACTGTCACTTTTAGAGAGCCAGGCCAGGAGATGTTAGTATTCCGGGGATGTCAGAGTGCTTTCTTTGCCTCTATGATTTCGACTTCCCGAGCGAGGCAGATGATCCATCGAGGATGTGTAGCCTTTTTGGCTAGTGTTGTTGAGGGGCCTACGGCGGCGCCGGGACTCGGGGATATCCCTATTGTCCGCGAGTTTCCGGATGTTTTCCACCTGAGCTGACTAGTATGCCGCCAGATAGGGAGATTGAGTTTGTGATTGACGTAGTTCCAGGAACTGCGCCAATCTCTAAGGCTCCTTACCGGATGGCACCGGCTGAGTTGCGAGAGCTTAAGGCGCAACTCCAGGATTTGATGGATAAGGGCTTTATTAGGCCGAGTGTGTCGCCTTGGGGAGCGCCGGTGCTATTCGTGAAGAAGAAAGATGGGTCACTTCGACTATGTGTGGACTATAGGGAATTAAATAAAGTGACCATCAAGAACAAGTACCCTTTGCCGCGCATTGATGATCTTTTTGATCAGCTGCAAGGGTCTTGTGTCTTCTCTAAGATAGATCTGCAGTCCGGTTACCACCAGTTGAAGGTGAAGGCCGAGGATATTCCTAAAACGGCATTTAGATCACGGTACGGGCATTATGAATTTACAGTTATGCCTTTTGGGCTAACTAATGCCCCTGCCGCATTCATGGATTTAATGAACCGGATCTTCCGACCATACTTGGATCGATTTGTGGTAGTGTTCATTGATGATATCTTGATTTACTCCCGAAGTGATGCCGAGCATGAGGAGCACTTAAGGGACTGTGCTGCAACTTCTGCGAGAGAAGAAGTTGTATGCCAAGCTGGCAAAGTGCGAGTTTTGGCTTCGGGAGGTAGTCTTCTTGGGCCATGTGATTTCCGCCGCAGGTGTGGCGGTGGACCCGGCAAAGATTGAGGCAGTCCGTGATTGGCCCCGACCGACGACGGTTTCTGAGGTGCGTAGCTTTATGGGTTTAGCTGGGTATTATCGTCGGTTTGTGGAAGGCTTTGCGAAGCTTTCCACACCCCTCACTCGCTTGACGCGTAAAGAAGTGAAGTTTATCTGGAGTGAGGACTGCCAAAGGAGCTTTGAGGAGCTAAAGAATAGACTGATGACCGCTCCTATCCTTTCCCTCCCTGTTATGGGGAAAGGATATGTGATCTACAGCGACGCATCACACAGTGGACTTGGTTGTGTGTTGATGCAAGAAGGGAGGGTAATTGCTTATGCATCGAGGCAACTCAAAGATTACGAGAAGAATTACCCTACCCATGACTTGGAGCTCGCTGCTGTAGTGTTTGCACTAAAGCTTTGGCGTCATTACCTGTATGGGGAGCACTGTGAAATCTACACCGACCACAAGAGCCTAAAATACCTGTTCACGCAAAAGGAGCTAAATTTAAGGCAGCGTAGGTGGTTAGAGCTATTAAAAGATTATGATGTAGATATTCTCTACCACCCAGGCAAAGCTAATGTGGTCGCTGATGCCTTGAGTAGGAGGGCGGTGCAAAGTTTGTCTATGTTGATCACAGACCAGGCACCGCTATTAGAGGAGATGAGACGGCTCGAGTAGAGGTTGTGTCCCCTGGGGTCT
Source organism: Tillandsia fasciculata (assembly GCA_029168755.2). Lineage (NCBI taxonomy): Eukaryota > Viridiplantae > Streptophyta > Magnoliopsida > Poales > Bromeliaceae > Tillandsia > Tillandsia fasciculata. Next base: position 19,783 of record JAQOTM010001092.1, on the reverse strand, counting down.
CTGCTAGACTGACATCTTTAGTCGTGCAGCCCACTCTGCTGGACAGGATCAGGGAGAAACAGAGTGAGGACCCCCACTTGACCAGGATTAGAGATCAGATTCCGAGTAATCAGTCAGGGGACTTTACGGTAGATGCCTCGGGAGTACTGAGGTACAGGAACCGAGCATGTGTGCCAGCGGATGCGGAGATCCGAGAGCAGATATTGCGAGAGGCCCATTATACACCTTATACCCTACATCCTGGTGGGACTAAGATGTATAAGGACCTCAAGGCACACTTCTGGTGGAATGGCATGAAAAGGGATATCGGGAGATTTGTGGCTCAGTGTTTAACTTGTCAGCAGGTGAAAGCTGAGCATCGAGTGCCAGCTGGCAAGTTACAGAGTCTCCCAATTCCCCAGTGGAAATGGGACCACATTACGATGGATTTTGTGGTCGGACTGCCAAGGGCACAGGGAGGAGCAGACGCTATCTGGGTAGTCGTGGATCGACTTACCAAGTCGGCGCACTTTCTGCCCATGCAGACTACGTGGCCACTTGAGCGACTAGCCCAGTTATATCTGGATGAGATAGTGAGATTACATGGAGTACCCGCCTCCATTGTATCAGATAGAGACCCGAGATTTGTTTCGCATTTCTGGAAAAGTTTGCAAACAGCCTTGGGGACTGAACTCAGGTTCAGCACAGCTTTTCATCCACAGACGGATGGGCAGTCAGAGCGGACTATACAAATCCTGGAAGACATGCTTAGGGCTTGCGTCTTGGATTTCGGCGGAGGGTGGATTCGACACTTATCTTTAGCTGAGTTCGCGTACAACAATAGCTTTCAAGCGAGCATTCAGATGGCTCCGTTTGAAGCGTTGTATGGACGCAAGTGTCGATCACCACTTTATTGGAGTGACGTGGGCGAAAGGCGGACCTTGGGACCAGATGTCTTGATAGAGGCAGAAGAGAAGGTCCGAGTGATTCGGAAGCATCTTCAGACCGCCCAGAGCCGACAAAGGAGTTATGCCGATGTTCGGCGACGAGACTTAGAGTTTCAGGTTGGTGATCACGTGTTCCTGAAAGTCTCGCCGTCCAAAGGAATCAGGAGATTCGGCATTCGTGGAAAACTCAGCCCCCGATATATTGGACCCTTTGAGGTATTGGAGCGTATCGGGCCAGTTGCCTACCGACTTGCACTTCCTCCGAGGCTTGCTGGTGTCCATGATGTATTTCATGTTTCTTCTTTGAGGAAGTATGTCTTCGACCCATCGCACGTCATCGACTTCGCACCGCTCGAGATCAGCGAGGATTTGAGGTATGAGGAGCGCCCACTGCGAATTCTGGATCGGGAGGTGAAAGAATTGCGCAATCGGGCTATTCCCTATGTGAAAATTCAATGGGGCAATCATGACGAGCGCGAGGCTACATGGGAGCTCGAGTCGGAGATGAGGGATGCCCACCCCTACTTATTCGAGACATCGGACTGAGGATTATTGTTTAGTCTCGTTTCGAGGACGAAACTCTTTCTAGTGGGGGAGGATGTGATGATCCGGACTCCCGCAGAACCTCCGCAACATTAATAGTGACTGTAGAAGGCTTGTACTGTGCATCGGAGCTTGTAGAAGCGAAATTGGATATTTTTAAGAGACTCTGTGCGAAAATCGGAGCAAACGGGAATTTTCGGGAGCTTTCGACAAAATTTCGGATGAGAATTTGGCGAAACGGACGGCGGAATCGGACTCAGCACGCGAAAACGGTCGAAATGGTATATTCGCTTTATTTTTCGGCACTTTGGTACTGTTCACCGGAACAGTAACCGCCGGCCGGAATTACTGTTCCGGCCGGCGGCGGCCGCCGGCGAGCGGCGGCGGGCGGCGGCGGGCAGCGGCGCAGCGGCAGGGCAGCGGCGGAGCGCGGAGGCGCGCGGCGCGGGCAGCGCGGGCAGGCGCGGGCAGCAGGCGCAGGTGCGCGGTCCATGGGCCTGGCGTGCACCGGGAGCACCGAACACCCCTTGCCACGTGGCACTTCCCCATTGGCGGCCGGCTTCTAGAAGCACGTGGGAAGGTGACACGTGGCAGCACCCCGTTGGCCGACAGGATCCGGAAGACCCGGAGCGCGGACCGGCCATGTGCACCACGTGGGACACGTGGCGAAATCTGAGTGGGCTTGCACCGGCTGTTTCCTGTTTGGGGACACGTGGCGCTTCCTGGTTGGCCAGTTTTGGTGTTTCGTGTTCGGATCGGATCCCGTGTGGGAATATTCCCTTTTGGCCCACTATATAAGAGTTCCCCTCCCCCCTCTCTTTGCACCTTGGATTCCGAGCCCTTAGAGAGAGAAACAGAAAAAGTGTTCAATATAAAAGTTTTTCCTCTCTCTCTTCTCTCTCTCTCTCTACAATCTCAGAAATTTAGGAGTTACAGATAGTGAGATATCTGCGACGCGGCGCACTGCGACGATTTTCCTTTTAGGCCCATTTCCCGTCGCAGTTCCGTCGAAAATTCACTGCGGGCTAACCAGGTGGAATTTTTGGACGATTTTTGCGACAGCGCGACCGTAAGAGGTAGGGCTTCGATTTCCGTGTTGATCATTTTGCTCCGTTTCGTACTTTTGGCACAGTTTTCAGGTCCTCTTTGACCCCCCTTTTTACTGTGATGGTTTTTGGACAGCACCGACTTCTCCGATTTTTATCTTGACGTAGGAGCGTCAGATCGAGGCGTTTAAAGAGTCGATTTTGATCTACTCTTCGCGAGGAACGCAACCGTGATTTTTCTGAGATTTTAGGAGCTCATTTTAGAGGTGAAAAATTCCTCTTTTCCCGTGCTGTCTGAAAAACAGCAAATATTGTACTTTTTGGGATTTGTATTTATACCGGGAGCGTTGATTTGCAGGATTTGAGGACTGTGGACAACCAGGAGACTACCTGGGGTGTTGTTTGAGCTACTCGAGGTGGGCGGTTGTTGCTTACCTCATGTTTGACAAGCTCACTGGGATTACTAGAAATTCCCTAAAATATGACAATTAATGAGAACCATTGGGACAAATTAATATGACAAATGACAGGACCGCTGGGACGAACTCCCCTAAAATTTAATTGATGAGAACAATTGGACAAATAACATGATAATTGATGAGAACATTGGGACAACTAACATGACAATTGATGAGAACCATTGGGACAAAATATGACAAATGACAGGAACTAACAGGACCTGGACAAACTAAACTCCCCTAAAATTTAATATAACCCCACAAATGATATGATGACTTATATTGGGACACTGTGATTGAGACAAAGGCTATGATCTCGCATGCAAATGACTTTTATTCAGTAAATCAATTGTTTTAAACCTTTGACACTATTTTACAACTTTTAAAAATAAAAACAGTTGCATGCATGCCCGGACATCAGGTAAGGCCACTATTCATTGCTACACTATCATATTGGGATTTGAACATGTTTTATTGTTGTCCTTTGCATTCAGATGTTGTTGCTCAAGTGTGAGCAGGGGTTTGGGATAGTGTAGCCAAGGTTGTGCTAGATTGTGGACTTGTGGGGTATTGCGGTGACCGCGGACAGTAGGCGGTTGACCAGATGTTTATCCTTGCATCAGATTGGGGTTGAGTTTGGTTTATTTATTGCATCAGTTGGGGATTGGGTTCTGTAGTGGATGGAGTTTCCCACTTTGATCATAGTCATGATCCAGTCCTGCTGATTTATGGCACTTCTGATACTGAGATATTTTACTCGTGTGGGTCGCTCCCCTCGAGTGCCACTCCGGAGTGTGTTCCAACATTATCCCCTATCGGCACCCCCGATTTGGCCAACATTATCCCCTATCGGCATACCCGATTTGGCAAATATTATCCCCCATCGGAGTTATACCCGATTTGGCAAGACACAGCAGGAAGTACCAGTTTTGCTAGTGACACCAGATTGAGTTCATTCAGACAGGCATTTATACACTGATTCATACATTTAGTTATTCTATTGCTTGGCATTTAGAGGCATGGTGGTGGTAGTTTCCTTTTTATCAGCAGTCTTTATAGCTTACCACTGTTCTTTCCTGTTGCCTCTAGTAGTCCTAGTGGGTGCGTCAGAGTTGAGGTTTTACCCACTAGGGGAGGCTACTGGTTTATCTGGTAGTTCTCACCCCCATTGTTATTTTTCTGTCCCTTTCTCCTCCTTTCTTTTGCAGAGTCGTCTGCGGGAGCTGCTAGGCCATCGGCAGCTGATAAAGGTAAGGGGATCGCTGAATAGATAGATCTCCTGTGAGGCTGAGAGCTATTAGACAGATAATGTACCCTCCACTCAGACTGTGATATTCTCCTTTTATTTTGGGTCTGGCTTCCGCCAGCTGGATGTACTATTTTGGTGAGCTGGGAGATTATTGTACTTATTACAGTTGTATTTGTATTTCCAGTCTGAAATACTATGTGGTTCTTCTATTCAGCTCGATATTATGCTCTTTTACTATTCATATTATATCAGAGCAGGTTACCAGCGCTTCGTGTACGCGGGAAATCCCGTGTGCACGGCGGATCTGTTGACGAGCCCGGGTTCCGTGGCGTGACACCCGGTCCACGCACCCTACTGCGGGTTCCATGGACCGCGCCGCGTGCACCGACCAACCGGGGGCTGCCACGTGTCCCCCGCCCCGGTCCATGCACCGCCGCGCAATTTCTGTAGACCGCGCCTCAAAAGCCCGCCAATCAGGCGGCGCCACGTGTCATGCGCCGGGTCCGTGCACCCAGCCGCGGTGCTCTGTGGACCGAGCGCTGCGGACCGGGCAATCACGGGCCGCCACGTGGCAGCCGGCAGTCCACGGCCCCTCCCATGCACCGAAATTCAACCAAAACTTCCGGGAGTCCGTTTTTGGGCATCCAGACACATAATTTAACAAGCAAATAGCCGTTTTCAAGCGTTTTTCCGTGCTGAATCCAATTCCAACCTCTGTTTGGCCTAAATCCTTTTCAAAACTTTGGCAAATGCAGCCGAAGGCCAAAATAGCAAAAAATATCACACAGTGTCCATCTATGGCATCCCTTTGATGCACTATGGGCCAGACACACCAACAATAGGTGTTCTAAACAATGGATTCACCAAAAAAAAGTTGCATGGGAACCTGGGCCACCACAAAGGTCTCCTCGGAGGGACTTGCCACAAAAGAAGGCCCATGGAGAAAGCGTAAAGGATTCTCCACCGTCGGACGAAGGAGCCGAAAATCAACGGTAGAGTAAGACGGCAATGGAGCAGCGCGAGAAGCCATGAAAAAAAAAAAAAAAAAAACTAAATAAGTGGCGAGAAAGATAATATAAGAGGAGGAAAATAAGGTAAAAGAGCACCGGAGTAAGGGATATTTAAGCTCCGAAAGATGGCGTGCGCCTCAAGATTAGGGTTTCGAACCAATAAAATAGGAATCGTTGTCCCTTGAAAATCGGCAACATTTATGGCGAAACAATCTACGAATGGATGCGAACCATCGGATGAATTGGTGACGTCAGATCAGCTCAAGTAATGATCAATTGCAAAAATCGAGGAGCGAAACTTTAATGAGAAAGCAACTGAAGCAAAATCGATAAAGATTTGATCAATAGGCGTGGAAGAAGGATCTGCCGTTGAGGATAAATCTCTCGATTAAGAGTCGGGAGAATGGAAAGATCACATTATGACAAAATACGAAGGTAATGATCAAAGATCCCGCGGCTCGCGCTAGTCATCCTTGAGACTTCGACAATCGCTCGAATAGCACATGAGGCGATTGCCAAGGGGGCATTATCGACCGAGAATATCTGCGGATAGAAGAATAAGTTAGTAGAGATGGACTCGCGTCTTGACCAAGACCGGCCTCGGTCGCGTGAGAGTGTGATACGTGACACACGTCCATCGGCTAAAGGTATCAGCCGATAAGAGAAGCGGCCGACAAGGGAGATCGTCTCATCCGAAACTGATCTCGGCCGAAGGTAAATATTAATCCGTCTCAGTCGAACGACGAAAAAGACGGAGTCGGGGTCAATTCCTGGCTAATTAAGCTGCGGAAGGAAAGATCTTGGAAGGAAAGAGTACGAGATTTGGGCGTGAATCTCGTAACAGCTTCCGGAACGGCAAGCGACGCCCAGCATTGGAAAGCGCCGAAGATCACGCTTCAGCGCGTCGATTAGGGGATGAATCTAGACGGAAAAAGGTTATTATCCTACTGAGGAGAATCGACTCAAAATAAAATAGTTGAGAAATTTACGATGATTTCTCCTTAAATCACGCCGATTATACACATAGTTCATAAATATATAAATAAGCGAACCATCGAAGAAAATGAGGTCCTGCAACCCCGTAAGCCAGTGACCACCCCTACATTTTCATATCTTTCATACCTACATTTACTGCTTTTCTAGATAATCTTTACCACATTTCCTAGGAGTAGATTAACCTGTAATCGGTTCCCAGTTACTCTTATAAACCCACTCCAATCAATACAAATTCTTAATCGGCTCCTTAGCCGTGTCAAATCCTTGTCTCCTCATCTCAGTTCGGCTACTCTAGGCCGAACTCTATTTTTCTCACAACCCCAGTTCGGCTAATCTAAACCAAACTCGTCCGAGAGTTGATTAAGAAGAACCAGACAGAGCGGATCCCTCCTCGGCCCGATCGCTTGATCCATTGGCACGTGACGCATCACACTCAGAGGGTCACCCCCACGGGCCGATCGGTACCAGCAACTTTTTGGCCCAACACAAACCAATTAACATTTTGTTTTAATTAAAACTTTAACGCATGGATAATAAAATTTACCGCGATTACAACATCCCAGTCAGCACAATCACCAGCTGTAGGGATGTTGTTAACATAATCCTAGCCCCACCTGCTCTTCTTTGCAAGACATTGGTATAAAGAAAAAGTTCTCTTCAGAACTTTAAGTTGGTTCTTTATTTGGTCCTTTGTTAAGCTCATGTTATTCCTAGAATTGAATTCGCTAACAATTCTAGTCCATGCAAGGTTCGTGAAGGAACCATTTATGTTGTTGCCTAGAGTGTGTTCCTCGGCCAGTAAACAGAATAGGGTGGCATCCATATTGTCCGTCCAATTAGGTGTTCGCGTCTACGCTTGTGAGCGCGATCTGTTTCCACCTTCATTCGTCACATTTTCAGTTTGGGTGCCATCCACGGTTTGACGAATTTGTTGACTTGACTAAGAAAATTTCTTAAAAGGATGCATCTGATGGAAAAAATATGTAGTATTATTGAAAGTAGCGATAACGACGTAAAGAAGTATTCTAGAAATCGTAAAGATATAACTAGAAATCATAAAGATGTATACTATGTTAGAAGCATGTTGTTAATGGTGGGCATGCAACACAATTTCAGGTACAAAATAACTTAAGTAATATGAATTATGATATGAAATTCGCAATATAGCAAAGGAAAGATGAAAATTTTCAAACTTTCAAATTGTCACAGAATATTAAATTAATTTTATTTTATTTGGCTCAATTGGTTTCCAACAACACATGAGGGTGTAATGGATTATAAATCCAAGTCACGCGGCTACTTGCAATTGTAATTACAAGTTTAGTTAGAACTTCTTTTTAATACATAGCATGCACAAATTACAAAAACCATTGACAGAGTTATACAGATTATGGCATAGATAGTGTATAGCAATCATATGGATGAACACACATATATAACATCTCAATATATGGCATATATGTCACCAATTATAGTTCGTACTGTAATAATCATTTATAAGACGGATAGCGCACTGGTAGCTAACTGGAGAAGACCAACCTTAGTAATTCAATAGGCTACACAACACGGTATTCCACACACGATGTGCAGTGGTCGAGTAGGGCGAAGGAATGTGCCTAATGACAGAAAATAACACACAGGGCCATGAGGATGCACGGCGCGGTAGTCGCACAAAGACAACGAGGCAACAGTCAAACGCACAACGCATGAATTACAAACATTTTGTCCACACAACTGTTCAATGAGTGTGTTAACCTCGATCGTGCTTCTTGACCAAACGGGTCAGACCAAGTTGTGCAAAGAAGGTAGGTCACCGGAGATCGGCAAAGTTTACCCTATCTTAATGCTACAGGGCCATAAGGAACAACAAGAAGGACTTAAAAAGGAACGGACTTACAATATGTACGCATTTCAATACAGTGCAAGGAAGTGCGATGATGAACCCATACCCACAGATCGGTAGTCGCGGACAACGCGACGACACCTCACACCGCACAGATCGCCAGAAGTAGAGACAGGCTGCGAAAGCACCCACAACCACAAATAGTCGCTCGTGGACAAGGCCAACGAAAGCACACCGCATAGCTTAGAGGGGTCGCAGGGAGAAGCCAAGCAGGATCCCACAACCAAGAATCGGCGGGCGTCCGGAGCAGCTTCAGAGAGGATGGGGAAGAGGGAGCCTCGAGAAGCGTGGTATAATAAGTGCACAAAAACCAAGAAAGGGAAAGGTGTTAGATTTTGCGCAAAAATAAACGCAGCGGAAGAAGAAATCAAATAGGCAAATATGAAAAAAATTGAGATCTGATCTCAATTACGCAAAACAGGATCCCTCATGTATCTAAGATTAAAAGGAAGAGGAAGATCTCATCTTCACCTTTGCGCGGGGAGATCTACACCGCAATTTGATGATCGTGGAATTTGGTTCTCTTGAAGCCGCACACGCGTCCGGCCTCTACGGGTATCCACACGAGGTTGTCGACTTGATCGAAATTCTCACCGGGGTGCTAGCTCCCTTGCAGAGAACGTCTTTCTTTTAATGTGGATATTTAGAAAAGAGGAAGACGAGGAAAGATGACGGCTAGGGTTTTCTTTTTCTTTTTTTTCTCTTAAAGAAAACTCGTACGTATAAAGAGGATATAATCCTTTTTATAATTATTAAGATAAACATTAAGATAAACATTAAAATTAGATTTAAATTTATCTTATCCCTAATTGGTTCAATCGATTAAATCCTAATTTAATTCGATTTGAACTCAATCCTAATTTGATCAAATCAAATCATTAATGCAACATTAGCACTTAAGTCCTCTTACAACTTACTAACTATTAGTAAGCCCTCTCTTGCAACATTTGCACTTTAATATCCTTAATTTGTAACAATTACAAATTAGTCTAATTATCAATATATTGATAATTAAGTCCTCAGGCGATTCAAAAATCGCGATCCAACTATCCGATCAGTCATAACCTCTTATGTGTGTGACCCCATAGGTTCTATTCTATCTGGTAGTGAGATATATTGTGATTACTATCAACAATATCACTGAAACTCTTTTCAGTGGGTTAGAACTATTCAAACTCAGCCCAATAAGAATTATCGATCATCATCCAGATAATTCTCGTGAGTCCCACAATCCACCAGTGACGCCTAGCAGCATGTAGTGGCATTCCAGTAGAATGAAATACTGAACCTCTAGGTGCAGTTAACGTGTGATACAATCCTTCTATCCGGAGTCCCAACTAGACGAAGGTCATGGAATTGCTCGTCAAACCTTACCGTCTGTCATATGTCAAATTTATTCGACTCGAGTTTCTAATATCGGAAACCCTTTCCGTTATTTACTACGCCTTGGCCAAGGTCTTCTAAACTCGGTCTCATAAATCACATAGGACTAACTCCCTTCTCTACTAAGGGCGATAGATTCCATATAGGTGTACACCCTATTCCTACAACGAACCTACTGTAGCCAACATGCACCCACTACAAGGACCCAAATGGCTAGGGACCAAGTGTATGTACAGTCAAACTACAGTAACCCCATTGTGAATAGCCGAGACACCGCAGGTCAAAGGACCAGTCACACTACTGCAACATCGAGTAAGTCACTGACGAGTGAGTAGACATCCAAGTGACTTCTCGTGATGATCACGCTCGGTACCCTTGTTCTCCAACAACCACCTGCACATTCGCTCCAGTGTCCCCACACTGTTGACTCGAGACTCGTCTACCCTAAAAGGGAAGCGACTGTGCACCAATCTCACCGGATCAATCACTGTCCCCGTGATGATCCATCGATCGGGAGCATTTAGGAATTAATCACTAATGATACATGTCTCAAATTCTCAACTCTTGAGAATACGTATCATCATCTTATTAACTCCTTGGACAATTCATGGACACATACACAACACGAATGAAAATAAAAACCCAATAACATTCATAATGTAAAATGTCAAATACAAATTTATATCCTAGAAAGAATATATGTGTCGGCCAAGTTGGCTTCTAGGGCATACATCTAACAATCTCCCACTTGCACTAAAGCCAATTAGCCATATACCTAAGCCCCATCTTCTCAAGGTGGGCTTCAGTCTTCTGCTGGCTCAGCTGCTTAGTCAGTGGGTCTGCCACGTTATCCGTGGAGTCTACTCTCTGCACCTCGATAAATTTCTTTTCGAGATATTCGCGTATAATATGAAATCGTCGCTCTATATGCTTGGACCTTTGATGAGACCTTGGCTCCTTAGCTAGGGCTATGGCGCCATTGTTGTCGCAGTAAAGTGGAATGGCATCTGATGGCATCACACCTAGTTCCGTAACAAATTTCTTGAACCAAAAGGCTTCCTTTGCAGCCTCAGATGCGGCGATATACTCTGCTTCCATAGTAGAGTCAGCGATGATTGGTTGTTTGGAACTCTTCCAACACACCGAACCACCATTGCACAAGAACACGTATCCTGACGTAGACTTTCTATCGTCAACATCAGACATGAAGTCTGAATCAGTATATACTTGTACTTTCAGTTCTCCTCCTCCAAAGACCAAAAACATATCTTTAGTCCTTCTTAAGTACTTGAGTATGTTTTTCACAGCAGTCCAGTGCTCCTCACCTGGATTGGACTGATATCTGCTTGTGACACTCACAGCAAGTGCAATATCAGGTCGTGTACATAGCATGGCATACATGAGGCTCCCTATAGCTGAAGCATAAGGGATCTGGCTCATTCGTTGAATCTCTTCAGATGTATTGGGACACATTTTCTTGGAGAGATAAATTCCATGCCTAAGGGGTAGAAGTCCCCTCTTAGAGTTTTCCATGCTGAACTTCTTCAGCACCTGCTCTATGTACATTTTCTGTGAGAGGCCTAGCATCCTCTTAGGTCTATCTCTATAGACTTTAATCCCCAAAATATAGGATGCTTCCCCTAGGTCTTTCATAGAGAATTTCTTAGATAACCATATCTTAACCGAAGTCAGCATTGGAATATCATTTCCAATTAGGAGAATGTCGTCCACGTACAATACGAGGAATGTAATAGCACTCCCACTAACTTTCTTATAAACACATGGTTCCTCCTCATTCTTAACGAAATCAAACGATTTGATTACGTCATTAAAACGAGTATTCCAAGTCCGAGATGCTTGCTTAAGCCCATATATGGACCTTTGCAGCTTACATACTTTGTGACTTTCGTCACTAGAAGTGAAACCCAAAGGCTGCTCCATATAAATATCTTCCTCAAGAAATCCATTTAGGAAAGCAGTTTTCACATCCATCTGCCAGATCTCATAATCATGGTATGCTGCAATGGCAAGTAGTGTTCGAATGGACTTAAGCATGGCCACAGGCGAAAAGGTCTCTTGATAGTCAATGCCTTCGCGTTGACTATAGCCTTTCGCCACCAGCCTTGCTTTATAGGTCTCTACCTTTCCATCCGAACCTATCTTTCTTTTGTAAATCCACTTACACCCGATAGGTACTATACCTTTTGGTGGATCTACCAAGGTCCAGACTTGGTTGGAATACATTGAGTCAATTTCTGACTTCATGGCTTCCAGCCACTTCTCGGAGTCGATGTCAGACATCGCCTCGTTGTAGGTTTTAGGATCATCTCCATGTTCCTTATCTCCTATGAGGAACATTTCCTCTACTTCCTCTGTAAGAATACCTAAGTATCTTTTAGGAAGGGAGATCCTACTCGATCTTCGAGGTGGATTAGGTACTACATGTACTGGCTCAGCATGAATAGGTTCCGTAGGTTTTGGGACTCGTTGCTCTTCAGAGACTCTCTCTTCGAGCTCAATTTTTCTCCCACTTACTACTTCTTGAATAAACTGTTTTTCCAAGAAAGTAGCGTGTCGACTCACAACTATATTGTGATCCTTTGGGATGTAAAAATAGTAACCTAAAGATTCTTTAGGATACCCTATAAAATGAGCCCTTTCTGACCTAGCCTCTAACTTGTCCGCCTGTAGTCGCTTGACATGGGCCGAACATCCCCAAATCTTAATATGACTAAGACTTGGTTTCTTACCATGCCACATCTCATAAGGCGTGGTAAGAACGGATTTAGAGGGAATCCTATTCAGTAGGTAGGCTGCGGTAAGCAAAGTATGTCCCCAAAGAAATAAAGGAAGATCAGTGAAACTCATCATGGATCGAACCATATCTAATAAAGTTCGATTTCTCCGTTCTGACACTCCGTTGAGTTGAGGTGTTCCAGGAGGAGTCCATTGTGAGACTATGCCGTTTTCTTTGAGATAGTTTAGGAACTCCCCACTAAGGTATTCTCCCCCTCGATCTGATCGAAGAGCCTTGATGGGTTTTCCAGTTTGCTTCTCTACTTCACATCTGAATTCTTTGAACTTTTCAAAAGCTTCAGATTTGTGTCTCATAAGATAGACATATCCATACCGTGAATAATCATCGGTAAAAGTTATGAAGTAGAGATAACCACCCCTGGCTTGCACATCAAATGGGCCACACACATCAGTGTGTACCAAGGCAAGTATCTCAGTGGCCCTTTCCCCTTGTCCTACAAAAGGTAATTTGGTCATTTTTCCATGAAGGCAGGATTCACAGACTGGATAAGACTCAGAAGTCAATGGGCCCAGAAGCCCATCTTTCTCCAATCTGTTAATCCTTTCCTCTCCAATATGACCAAGCCTTAGGTGCCACATATACTTTAGGTTTATCTCTTCTCTAGGTCTCTTAGACCCAACGGCACTCACTTCCTGCTCAGAAACATTCACAGATACATCCATATGTAAATGGTAAAGACTGTCTATCATAAAACCACGACCAACAATTTTATTTCTAAAATAAATTGTGCAGTAGTCTTTATCAAAATTAAAAATATAATCGTCCTGTGCTAAAGAATAAACAGAAATCAAATTTTTGCTAGCAGCAGGCACATAATAACAGTCTTTAAGTAATAAAACATGTCCTAACGGTAATCGCAGAGGATAGGTGTCAGTAGCCACAGCAGCAACTCTTGCTCCGTTGCCAACCCGTAGGGTAACTTCACCTTCTCTCAGCCCTCTAATTTCTCTTAGACCCTGCATTGAAGTACACAAATGAGAACTTGAACCAGAGTCTATGACCCAACTGGAAGTAGAGGTAACCGTAAGGTTAGTTTCTATTACGAGCAGGTCTAACATACCTTCCGAAGGTGTGTCTTTCTTTTTGTTCTTTAGGCTCTCCAGATAGACGGGACAATTCCTCTTCCAGTGGCCATCAACATTGCATTGGAAACATTTTCCTTTGTCAGCGGCCTTCTTCTTAGGAGGTTCCCTCTTGGGTTTGTTTTCAGTCTTTTGTTTCTTTGCGGGTTTCTTCTTCCAATTAGACTTTCTTTTGGTAAAGGAAGCCCGCTCCACAGCAAAAACCGAGCCCCTTGAACTCTTCAAGGTTCCCTCAGTCGTTACCAACATGTTCAATAACTCAGCATTGGTGCAGTCCATTTTATTCATATGGTAGCTTACAATAAATTGTCCATATGAATCTGGAAGAGATTGCAAAATCATATCAAATTGCAATTCCTTATCCATTTTCATGCCGAGCTTCTCAAGCTCTTCGAGGTCTTTGATCATTGTCAAACAATGATAATGAACAGACTGCTTTTTGATAAGCTGTTGGACAGTTTGGTAACGTAAGGAGGTCCTGGTTGAGAACATAGCTGAGCTTCTCGAAACTCAAAACTATTTTAAGTTTCTTAGCCAGTCTTTATAATTAGTTTCGGTTAAGCGGTTAATTTCGAAAAACGAGAAAAAAGGATTGGAAGCGTATATCTTGTTTTGCAGAGAGTAAAGATTCAAATTAGATATTTGTATTTGTTTCATAATTTTGTTTTAGGGAATTTTAAAAACAAACGTTAACCTCCCACTATTTCTCGAGTCTCTTACACTCCTCAGGTAGAGAAACGGAAACCCAACGCGATAAGGGTTTCAAGTGGGTACTACGGTCCCATCAGTTTACCACACTACCTCACCTGACAGATATTGGTGACATGAAAACCAATGAGTGGACAACTCTTGTCCAATGCTTCTTAAGCAAATTGCAGCGATATTCGATCTCTAAGTCCTGTAGGCCTCACCTGACAGATATTGGCCTCATTCTTTAGTTAAGTCAGACCCACCGTTCAAACGCGTAAGCAAAGCCGTCATTGGGTCCCTCACCTGACAGATATTGGGCCCAACCCCATCTTTACTCCGCAGCATCTTATGCTAATAGAGTGGTTGCGCCTTTCCAATGCAACTGACCACTGTAACCAGCCGTGCCAATCAACACCAGAAAAGACGCCCGCACTTCTACAACGGTGGAAGACCGCTCGACTTAATATTTATGAGGAGATTTGTATTTAGGTCTCATATTTAATTTTATTTATTTACATCTCATGCAAATAAAGATAAACTGCACATAAAAATATAATGCAACCGGTGATGATCATGGATCTAAAAAGAAGATTCGTGCTCGAGCCACTGAGCTGGAATCGGGGTCTAGGGGTCATAAATACAAGCACACGCACGTCATTGGTTTGATCGTCTTCAACTTCTTGATCCAATCCGGAGCTACAACTTGATTCGATCACCATCAACCCCTTGATTCGACCGCCATCAAGTGCTCGTCTCGATCTGGGCTTGTTGTGTGCTAACGGCTTCCCACCAATCAACCAATGACGTACAACCATACATAATACAACCCAATTAAAGAATAAAATAACTTTTATCTCTAATCTATTGAGACACGCAGGTCTCTAAATAAAATTGGCTCGTGCTCGCAGGCACCCAAACAGCCCTAACACAGAGTCCTTAATTTAAACAAATTTAAAATTACAGGATTCCGCATACACATCATACATCACATGTCCATACAAAATAAATTGGTTGCTATCCATGATCATCACCCATATGTATCTCATACATCACAATCACAATAATTAATTTTGGATATTTTAATTAACCGTTTACCAATTATCCAGAAAAATAGGTGATCAAATCACCATAACGATACGATCTTATCAATCGTTTGATTTAACTAAACAGTTAATTCATACAATTTTGATCAATATTTTAATCCGCAAAAATATCTATTGATCTCATCAATAATTCACATCTTATGTGAAAACAAAAACTATATAAAATTTGATCTCATCAATTTTACGATAAAATAAATTGATCTAATCAATATAATAAAATTTTAAAATAAATTTTGATCTTATCAAAATTATATAAATATTAAAAACAAAATTTGATCTCATCAAATTTTACAAAAATAAAATTTTATTTTATTTATTTTATTTTATTTTAATTCTGCGGATCAAAATAATTTCGAATTGATCAAAATTAAAGAATTTGGTAAAACGATTTAACAATCATTCAATCAATAAAGAATGATTTAAAATATCCAAAACTATAATTTTAATCTTAAATAACATGAGGATGGCTCCGATACCACTGTTAGATTTTGCGCAAAAATAAACGCAGCGGAAAAAGAAATCAAATAGGCAAATATGAAAAAATTGAGATCTGATCTCAACCACGCAAAACAGGATCCCTCATGTATCTAAGATTAAAAGGAAGAGGAAGATCTAATCTTCACCTTTGCGCGGGGAGATCTACACCGCAATTTGATGATCGTGGAATTTGGTTCTCTTGAAGCCGCACACGCGTCCGGCCTCTACGGGTATCCACACGAGGTTGTCGACTTGATCGAAATTCTCACCGGGGTGCTAGCTCCCTTGCAGAGAACGTCTTTCTTTTAATGTGGATATTTAGAAAAGAGGAAGACGAGGAAAGATGACGGCTAGGGTTTTCTTTTTCTTTTTTTCTCTTAAAGAAAACTCGTACGTATAAAGAGGATATAATCCTTTTATAATTATTAAGATAAACATTAAGATAAACATTAAAATTAGATTTAAGTTTATCTTATCCCTAATTGGTTCAATCGATTAAATCCTAATTTAATTCGATTTGAACTCAATCCTAATTTGATCAAATCAAATCATTAATGCAACATTAGCACTTAAGTCCTCTCACAACTTACTAACTATTAGTAAGCCCTCTCTTGCAACATTTGCACTTTAATATCCTTAATTTGTAACAATTACAAATTAGTCCAATTATCAATATATTGATAATTAAGTCCTCAGGCGATTCAAAAATCGCGATCCAACTATCCGATCAGTCATAACCTCTTATGTGTGTGACCCCATAGGTTCTATTCTATCTGGTAGTGAGATATATTGTGATTACCATCAACAATATCACTGAAACTCTTTTCAGTGGGTTAGAACTATTCAAACTCAGCCCAATAAGAATTATCGATCATCATCCAGATAATTCTCGTGAGTCCCACAATCCACCAGTGACGCCTAGCAGCATGTAGTGGCATTCCAGTAGAATGAAATACTGAACCTCTAGGTGCAGTTAACGTGTGATACAATCCTTCTATCCGGAGTCCCAACTAGACGAAGGTCATGGAATTGCTCGTCAAACCCTACCGTCTGTCATATGTCAAATTTATTCGACTCGAGTTTCTAATATCGGAAACCCTTTCCGTTATTTACTACGCCTTGGCCAAGGTCTTCTAAACTCGGTCTCATAAATCACATAGGACTAACTCCCTTCTCTACTAAGGGCGATAGATTCCATATAGGTGTACACCCTATTCCTACAACGAACCTACTGTAGCCAACATGCACCCACTACAAGGACCCAAATGGCTAGGGACCAAGTGTATGTACAGTCAAACTACAGTAACCCCATTGTGAATAGCCGAGACACCGCAGGTCAAAGGACCAGTCACACTACTGCAACATCGAGTAAGTCACTGACGAGTGAGTAGACATCCAAGTGACTTCTCGTGATGATCACGCTCGGTACCCTTGTTCTCCAACAACCACCTGCACATTCGCTCCAGTGTCCCCACACTGTTGACTCGAGACTCGTCTACCCTAAAAGGGAAGCGACTGTGCACCAATCTCACCGGATCAATCACTGTCCCCGTGATGATCCATCGATCGGGAGCATTTAGGAATTAATCACTAATGATACATGTCTCAAATTCTCAACTCTTGAGAATACGTATCATCATCTTATTAACTCCTTGGACAATTCATGGACACATACACAACACGAATGGAAATAAAAACCCAATAACATTCATAATGTAAAATGTCAAATACAAATTTATATCCTAGAAAGAATATATGTGTCGGCCAAGTTGGCTTCTAGGGCATACATCTAACAATCTCCCACTTGCACTAAAGCCAATTAGCCATATACCTAAGCCCCATCTTCTCAAGGTGGGCTTCAGTCTTCTGCTGGCTCAGCTGCTTAGTCAGTGGGTCTGCCACGTTATCCGTGGAGTCTACTCTCTGCACCTCGATAAATTTCTTTTCGAGATATTCGCGTATAATATGAAATCGTCGCTCTATATGCTTGGACCTTTGATGAGACCTTGGCTCCTTAGCTAGGGCTATGGCGCCATTGTTGTCGCAGTAAAGTGGAATGGCATCTGATGGCATCACACCTAGTTCCGTAACAAATTTCTTGAACCAAAAGGCCTCCTTTGCAGCCTCAGATGCGGCGATATACTCTGCTTCCATAGTAGAGTCAGCGATGATTGGTTGTTTGGAACTCTTCCAACACACCGAACCACCATTGCACAAGAACACGTATCCTGACGTAGACTTTCTATCGTCAACATCAGACATGAAGTCTGAATCAGTGTATACTTGTACTTTCAGTTCTCCTCCTCCAAAGACCAAAAACATATCTTTAGTCCTTCTTAAGTACTTGAGTATGTTTTTCACAGCAGTCCAGTGCTCCTCACCTGGATTGGACTGATATCTGCTTGTGACACTCACAGCAAGTGCAATATCAGGTCGTGTACATAGCATGGCATACATGAGGCTCCCTATAGCTGAAGCATAAGGGATCTGGCTCATTCGTTGAATCTCTTCAGATGTATTGGGACACATTTTCTTGGAGAGATAAATTCCATGCCTAAGGGGTAGAAGTCCCCTCTTAGAGTTTTCCATGCTGAACTTCTTCAGCACCTGCTCTATGTACATTTTCTGTGAGAGGCCTAGCATCCTCTTAGGTCTATCTCTATAGACTTTAATCCCCAAAATATAGGATGCTTCCCCTAGGTCTTTCATAGAGAATTTCTTAGATAACCATATCTTAACCGAAGTCAGCATTGGAATATCATTTCCAATAGGAGAATGTCGTCCACGTACAATACGAGGAATGTAATAGCACTCCCACTAACTTTCTTATAAACACATGGTTCCTCCTCATTCTTAACGAAATCAAACGATTTGATTACGTCATTAAAACGAGTATTCCAAGTCCGAGATGCTTGCTTAAGCCCATATATGGACCTTTGCAGCTTACATACTTTGTGACTTTCGTCACTAGAAGTGAAACCCAAAGGCTGCTCCATATAAATATCTTCCTCAAGAAATCCATTTAGGAAAGCAGTTTTCACATCCATCTGCCAGATCTCATAATCATGGTATGCTGCAATGGCAAGTAGTGTTCGAATGGACTTAAGCATGGCCACAGGCGAAAAGGTCTCTTGATAGTCAATGCCTTCGCGTTGACTATAGCCTTTCGCCACCAGCCTTGCTTTATAGGTCTCTACCTTTCCATCCGAACCTATCTTTCCTTTGTAAATCCACTTACACCCGATAGGTACTATACCTTTTGGTGGATCTACCAAGGTCCAGACTTGGTTGGAATACATTGAGTCAATTTCTGACTTCATGGCTTCCAGCCACTTCTCGGAGTCGATGTCAGACATCGCCTCGTTGTAGGTTTTAGGATCATCTCCATGTTCCTTATCTCCTATGAGGAACATTTCCTCTACTTCCTCTGTAAGAATACCTAAGTATCTTTTAGGAAGGGAGATCCTACTCGATCTTCGAGGTGGATTAGGTACTACATGTACTGGCTCAGCATGAATAGGTTCCGTAGGTTTTGGGACTCGTTGCTCTTCAGAGACTCTCTCTTCGAGCTCAATTTTTCTCCCACTTACTACTTCTTGAATAAACTGTTTTTCCAAGAAAGTAGCGTGTCGACTCACAACTATATTGTGATCCTTTGGGATGTAAAAATAGTAACCTAAAGATTCTTTAGGATACCCTATAAAATGAGCCCTTTCTGACCTAGCCTCTAACTTGTCCGCCTGTAGTCGCTTGACATGGGCCGAACATCCCCAAATCTTAATATGACTAAGACTTGGTTTCTTACCATGCCACATCTCATAAGGCGTGGTAAGAACGGATTTAGAGGGAATCCTATTCAGTAGGTAGGCTGCGGTAAGCAAAGTATGTCCCCAAAGAAATAAAGGAAGATCAGTGAAACTCATCATGGATCGAACCATATCTAATAAAGTTCGATTTCTCCGTTCTGACACTCCGTTGAGTTGAGGTGTTCCAGGAGGAGTCCATTGTGAGACTATGCCGTTTTCTTTGAGATAGTTTAGGAACTCCCCACTAAGGTATTCTCCCCCTCGATCTGATCGAAGAGCCTTGATGGGTTTTT
>JAQOTM010000567.1:100354-145224 GCA_029168755.2 Tillandsia fasciculata | reverse complement strand
TGTCACGCCCCGGTGTAAACCAGAACCCGGGCCCGTCTACAGATCCGCCGTGCACACGGTATTTCCCGTGTACACGAAGCGTCAACAACCTGCTCAGATATAAAAGATATGATAAAAGAGCAATAAAAACAGAGCTGAACTAAAACTAATACATCTCAGACTGAAGCTGGAAATAAAGTACAATACATCTGTATAAATGATACATCAGTCTCTCCCAGCTCACAAAATAATAAATACAACATGCTGGCAAAAGCCAGTTCCAAAAGTGAAAGTACAACCGTCTGAGGAAGACCTGGGTACACCAACAGTCCAGCTAACACGCTCATCCTGCCTCGAGATCTATCTACTCAGCCGTCCTCTCACCTCGACCCGCCACTGAAAGTCCAGTAGCACCCGCAGAAGACTCTGCAAAACAAGGGAGAAGAAAAAGAGGAAAAAGAGTGGGGGTGAGAACTACTAGTAAACCAGTAGCCTCCCCTAGTGGGTAAAACCTCAAACCCTGACACGCCCACTAGGTCTATCCAGGCAAAAGGAAACAAAGGCGGTATGCTAAAAAGAATAAGACTCCTGATGAAAAGCTACCACTAGAATGCCTCTAAAAATGCCAAGCTAATAGAATAGCTAAATGTATGCATCAGAAAGTAAATGTCTGCCAGACTAACCCAATCTAACCACCAGTAACCACTGGTACTGCCTGCTCTGCCGCGACGGGTATGCCAGCCTACGCATAACACCGAAGCAAAGGAGTCCCAAGGACTCAAAACCCAACCTGGTGCCCGGCGCTCTGCACCGTGGAAAGCCTACTCCGGAGTGGCACTCGTGGGGAGCGACCCACACGAGGAAAAGTGTCTCAGTAACCCAAGTATCATAAATCAGCAGGACTGGATCATGACTCTGATCAAAGTGGGAAAACCCATCCACCAAAGGAAGACCTGATCTCAACCCGATGCGAGATAGACAAACCGTGGGAAATCCATCCACGAAAGAAAGACCTGATACCCAATCTGATGCATAAGAAACCTCCGGTCAACCGCCCAATGTCCGCGGTTGCCGCAATACCCTGCCTATCCCAAAAACCGAGGACCTGACTACACTATCCTATCCACCTGCTCGCGCACGAGCTGCAAATACCCTGAGTCTCAAATGAAAGAAGAAAAGAATAACGAAAGGGGTTTCTCCTATGTCAATTCCGGCATGATAGTGTAGCAGAAAAAAAGGTGGCCTATCTAGGTGACCATACAAGCATGCAAATGTCCCAAGATGATAAACATAAACTAAAGCAAATGTCGATATGTTTTTACCTTGCTAAAGCATGCTGATAAAAGTACGAGCGTAGTAAATAAAAGATAGCCTGCGCCTGTCTAAAATGCATGCCCAAAGCCCATAATTCATTAATCAGCCTTCTAATCATAGAAGCTACTCCAATGCCTAGAGGGTAATCAAAAGTAGGGGTTCACAACAACACCCATGATCACAAACATGTCCCACAATGATATCTGGTTCACCGCCTACTACCCGCGGCAGCCATAATACCCCAGAAGCTAAAATCTAGGCCCCGGCTACACAATGCCAATCCCCTGCTCAAACTCGAGCAACATATAGTCACCTGACTAAAGAATAGGGGGAGAAGAAATAAAGGAGGTTTCTTCTAAATCAAATCCCAACATAAAGTGTAGCGATAGGAAATGGCCCCACAAAATGTCCAAGTAAGCCAGCCCATGTCCTCAGGGGAGAAAGTAGAAAAGTGACAAATAGTGGTTCGACCAGAATATCAATTAATAGCTTCACCTGGGTATAATCATCATGCTAAAATCATAATCAGACCACACCTGTCCATAATCTGCTAATCATCCTCATATAAACCATCCCCTATGCCTGTCCCAATAATATCCTCAAGTGGTACTCTTCCGCAAGACACCTCACAGTATCACCCTATGAAAGTACATTCCCCCCTCCCATATCCTCAAGTTACTTCCGCAAGACACCTCATGTCACTATAAAGTACATTTCCCCTCCCCCTTTATGCAAGTTAAATGCTAACACGATGTCCATAAAGCATGTATAAGTTCCAACATATCAAGTTCTCAAAATAACATATTTCCATAAGATAGGCTCACAATTATTTAGTTAAGCATGCATGTTCATTAGATGACCATTCAACATGTCCAATAAAGGGAATCACTCTAATACTCCTAGTGGGTATATCAGAAAAGAGGAGTAAAGTAACCACCCACCTGAAGTGCGAACTGTCCGGTCCCGTACAGCTGAAAATACTAGAAACTCCAAACCCTTGCTCCAACAAGTTCAGCACACCCGCAATACTCCTGGTACAATACAAAATCCACTAAATACACTTAGGCTCCCAAATAAAGCTCTTATAACCACATACAACCTCGGATTCGAAACTGTTAAATTATCACCTGCAGAAAGTGCCCAGAAAATTCCAAGAAAAATATCACAGCGATCCTTGCGTCGCTAGCTTCGCAACGGTACCTTGCACGCCCAAATCAGAGTTCGGTAAGTCCAGATAAAAATCCGGCAAGGCGGTGATCCAAACAACAAACTGTGGAAAAAGACTGCGCACAGTACACTGAGAAAACAGTGATTTTCACCTCGAAATAAATCTCACGAAAATCCAATAAAAATACGAGCGCGTTCCTTGCGATCTGTAGATGAAAAAGTTGTATAGGCTCGTCTCCATCAGACGCTCGAGCGCGAAGATATGGCCAAAATACTCCGATGCTGTCCTCACATTCCTCACAGAAAAAGGGGTTCATTGTTACCTCGGGATCCGAGCCAAAGAAGCAAAATCAGAATGCGCGATCAAAATGAAAGATGAAGCCCTACCTGTCGTGAAGCCAACGGCGCAAAAATCACAGAAAAAGGAGCTCGGGGTAGGCCGGGGGAGCTAAAACACCGCTGCTGCGCCGAAGAAGAACACAGAAAACGCAACGTCGCGCCGCGCCGTAAAATCGAGATCTCGAAATCCGTGCCACCCGAAAATCTGAAACTTGGTAGGATTGATCCTCACTTCATGGGGAAGAAATCATCCTCTAATCTCCCCTTCGAGCTGAGGCCTCGAAGGGGTCGAAATCCCCATTTGAAGAGCCCTCGGATGCACTTAAGGGAAAAAAACCAGGAAAAACCTTTCGCTGCGCCCGGTGCACGTGAGCCCACCAATGGTGGCGCGACACGTGGCCCCAACGACCGTGCACCGCCCGTGCACCGCGCACCTGCTCCCGCCCGCACGTCGCGTACGGCACCTGCTCCACCCGTTGCGTAGACCGGGAGCACAACACCGAGCCAATCAAATGCTGCCACGTGTCCGTCGGTCCACCGTGCACCCTAAAAACTCCGTGGACCGCGCGCAGTGAACCACCAACAAAAACCTGCCACGTGTCACGGCCGGTGCACCATGCACCAAAATTACTCCATGGACCAAGTGCCGTGAGCCACCCAACCAAAAACTGCCACGTGGCACCGCCTCAGTGCACGGCCGCCGCCGTGGACCGCGCGCCTGCCCGCGGCCCTGCGCGCTGCCCGCGCCCTGCCCGCGCCGCGCGCCGCCGCTGCTGCCCGCCTGCCCGAGGCCGTTCCGCCGCCCGCCGGTGCTGCCCGCCGCCGCCGCCGGCGCCGGCGATCGCCGGAAAGCACTGTTCCGGCCGTGAACAGTAAAAGTACTGTAGCAAGCTCCGAAAAATCCAAGTAAATAGCCCATCTTGACCGTTTTCCGCGCGCTGAATCCAAATACGGCGTCCGTTTTGCCAAATTCCAATCCTAAAATTTGCCGGAGGCTCCCGGAAAGGTATTTCCATTCCGAATTTCGCGCCGAGTCCAAATTTGATATCCGATTTGCGCGAAAACTCTTCTAAACATCCAACGGGGTCTTCCGGTTATCCACGTGATCTATTTAAGCCCCGAATCCATCACTTGAATCCAAATTGGCACGCGAACACCGCCGACATGCCCCGTAGGCCTCCCGAAGCTGCCGGTCACACTGTAGAAGCCCTGCAAGGATCCGGGTCACCACATCCTCCCCCACTAAAAGAAAGTTTCGTCCTCGAAACTAAAGCAACTCCCTAGGAGTCTCAAAAACCAGGGTTAAAACCCAACACCGCCGTCTCCAGCTCCCAAGTCACCTATCACTCCCCGTGATTACTCCGCAACAACCACAACAGCAACAACCAGAACGGCAAAGCCCGATTGCGCAATTCCCTCACCACACGAGCCGGAATTCGCAACGGGCGTCCCTCGTACACCAAACTCTCATAGGGCTCAAAAGAAGCGAGTCAATCACGGGCGAGGGGTCCAAAGCATACCACTCCTGAGCTGAGATGCAGAAAAACCTCAGATCTTCCAACAAAAGACTGGGGAAAGGAACGAACAGCCCGAGCAACATGCTCAAGAATCACACCCCAGAGCCAACTCAACCAACGCGATCCGAAACACAAACACACAACACCTGCACAGAAAAGGGGCCCAAACAAGCAGGGGTTCACACTCGGTCGCCCTCAGAACTCAACCACCCAAGTGGATTGCTCAGCCGCAGCCTCTAATCCAAAGAGATCCTCTAGGGCACAAACCCAAACCCTGTACACCAAGATGGCCCCACACAGCGCCAAATATAGAATCAACAAACACAACCCCAAAGCTCTTCTGCTCCAGGTATCCGCCACCAAAGTGGCCCTGTCGGGGTGATACAGGATGCTCAACAAAATCCAATGATAGCTCTACAGCCACTGTGGGAGGTATCACCATAACTCACAAATCCATCTCCCACCACTGACTAGGTTAAAATCGGCGCTGGTACCGAACTCGTCATCTGATCATCAGGCTCTGCTAGCACCATCCGGTCCAAAAGCTCTTCACCCCAACAATAACCGTCGATCTCGGCCAGTCTTAATTACCATCCATTTTGGCCGGATTTCCACAGTCGCCCCTATGGCTTGAATAGGCAATCCAGGAAGACATGCTCTCGAAGCTAAAACTTGCACCACAACGACTTGGCATAAGGCTTCTTCCTCACAAACCTTGCCACAGCATCTACAAATGCTCCACAAGCTCTAAATCACTCAGGGAGGGGGTAAGCCAAAATATCCTTAAAGACCGCTGCTATCAATCCGTTCACGTCCCACTGGAAAACAGAGTTCCTCAATCTTAAAGGCAACAAGGCATTAGTCATTCCATTGGCTTCACTGTACTCCTAATGCCCCTAGCGTCTCTTGTACGCCATCTTGGCGAAATACTCAACTGTAAATCCAAACTTGTGCAGGCATCATAATCGATCAACTGCCGGGGCAGAACTCCATCAAAAGGCCCTAAATAATACCTGGACCTGACTGGGCTCCAATCACAAAGGGCTCTCACCGTCGTATATCAACGACACGACACTAGGTCAAACGGACCCTCGATCCATCAATCCCCGCACCTATGCCATCAACTCCCGCAGCTCTAAAAGCGATATCCAACGAGGTGCTATGAAGTTGGCGCGGTTTCCAGAACTACGTCAACCACAATCTTAATCTCCCCTTCTGGCGGCATAATCATCGGCTCAGGTGGTCTCACACCCGGGATCTCACGAGCAATAGGGATATCCTTAAGTCCCGCTGTCACCGTAGGCACCTCTCACACAGTCGCTGTAAACGGTGTGCTCTAACAGTCTCAACAAACAAATTGCCTTCCATTATCTGCCTTGCAGAAAATCAAAGCCCTTTCTCTCGACAGTCAAACATCCTGTGGCACTACGCCAACCAATCCCATGCACTGGGTCAAACACTAAGCTGCCACAGACACCAATATGTCTGCCGGCATAACTCACGGCCTCTGCTACACTGGACATGATCCACAAGCCTCCCCCACTTGCACAATGCCAACAGTAACCGGTACCTCAAGTGCATGTGGTAACAACTCTACCTCTAGTCCATGCAGGAATGCAACAAGCTCTAACTCCGACTGCTGTGAAATCATACCTGTGACAACTCAACCACTACCGTGGCGCCCTCCAACCGGGCGGCACAGATTCATCCGCTCGATGCAAGTGGTCGTCGCTCAGCCAGCCGACATATCTAGACCAATCACAAAGGGGCACGACCTCTGTCCATGCTCACACTGAGGTGCCGAATGTGGTCTCTCGCAGACAGCCAATCCACGCTACCGCTGCGCCACTCTGATAAAAGGGCTGTTGCTGTCATCGGGGTCCACCCAACCCCTGATGTCTCAAAAATCTACCTGGATATCATCGTCAAACGACCAAGCACAATCGATTCATGCAATTCCTTATACAATTATCCTTACGAGCTCACCCCTCAATCACGTCTATTGCACCCCAAACATGCCAATTATCAAACACACAGGGTAACATCCCCCAGAGATAAACTCACATACTCCGTCCACAAGGATATCCACCAACCAGGAAGGGAAAACAAAAATGTCTCTGCCGGCCGATCTATCCTCCATCATCTGGCATCAAGCGCCTCTATCCAGAACTTGCCTCTGACAGCAGACACCCATCCAAAAGAACTGCAGCGCCAGTTCCATAAACACTGCCTCCACTATCGAAGCACCCCAAAGTCCAAAACCTGCAAAAGATGGTCCGAGCAAACGGAAAGGTATCCTGGCGCAATCAACTCTCAGCCACGCATATCCTATGCGCCTCGTTCCTCAAATCATAGAACGCGCAATTCGACAACTGCGTACACCCTTTAGACACCAGAAGGCTGCCAAAGAGTCTCTCCATCATCACCAACCACGATTCTACCCCAAGAGGCTCCAAACCAAATCCTAGAATCGGGGTGGTTTATCTGCCGAAACTGGCTCAACTGATCCTTGGTGTCCCACAGCTCATCAGCTGTCAACTATCCACCCTGCCTCGGCGCCTCAGCACTAACCATTGGCACGGAGGGGCTACTTGCTCCATCAGTACTGCAGAAATCCCCGCCCTTGAGGATGCTGCAATCGGGTGGTCTCAGAAGGAAGCACTGTCGAGCTGCCCGCCGCTCCGACGACTGTGTCACAAAACCAGATGCTCGCCCACTCTGCCGCTGAAAAGCCTCTGACAATCCTGTCTCCTGGGTCCGGAGCTCTCTGACTCCAATCTGGTATCCGGCCCGAAACAACTAGCTCAGACCCAACTGCTGCACCCAAGTGCACCCGGGTCAGGGCCCAAAGTCGGGGAGACACCGCTCGCCACGACAAACAGCAAATCAGCACATCCCAAACACTCGACCCAATCTAGCGAAAGTCAAAGACATCCCCCTATTTTTGTAACTTTATGTTGTCTGCAGCCAACATAACTGTCCCACAAAAATAGGGTATGTCGATCCCTCTTCACTCACAGGAAGAGTCAAAACCAAATCACCGACTTTCGCAAAATGTCGCGTCTCTCACACCCTAACATCCTAGGGCCCGCCGTAAGCCTAGGGTTTCCTAAGTCCCAACTGACCTATCCCTAAGCTCTGATACCAACTTAATCTGTCACGCCCCGGGTGTAAACCAGAACCCGGGCCCGTCTACAGATCCGCCGTGCACACGGTATTTCCCGTGTACACGAAGCGTCAACAACCTGCTCAGATATAAAAGATGATAAAAGAGCAATAAAAACAGAGCTGAACTAAAACTAATACATCTCAGACTGAAGCTGGAAATAAAGTACAATACATCTGTATAAATGATACATCAGTCTCTCCCAGCTCACAAAAATAATAAATACAACATGCTGGCAAAAGCCAGTTCCAAAAGTGAAAGTACAACCGTCTGAGGAAAACCTGGGTACACCAACAGTCCAGCTAACACGCTCATCCTGCCTCGAGATCTATCTACTCAGCCGTCCTCTCACCTCGACCCGCCACTGAAAGTCCAGTAGCACCCGCAGAAGACTCTGCAAAACAAGGGAGAAGAAAAAGAGGAAAAAGAATGGGGGTGAGAACTACTAGTAAACCAGTAGCCTCCCCTAGTGGGTAAAACCTCAAACCCTGACACGCCCACTAGGTCTATCAGAGGCAAAAGGAAACAAAGGCGGTATGCTAAAAAGAATAAGACTCCTGATGAAAAGCTACCACTAGAATGCCTCTAAAAATGCCAAGCTAATAGAATAGCTAAATGTATGCATCAGAAAGTAAATGTCTGCCAGAATAACCCAATCTAACCACCAGTAACCACTGGTACTGCCTGCTCTGCCGCGACGGGTATGCCAGCCTACGCATAACACCGAAGCAAAGGAGTCCCAAGGACTCAAAACCCAACCTGGTGCCCGGCGCTCTGCACCGTGGAAAGCCTACTCCGGAGTGGCACTCGTGGGGAGCGACCCACACGAGGAAAAGTGTCTCAGTAACCCAAGTATCATAAATCAGCAGGACTGGATCATGACTCTGATCAAAGTGGGAAAACCCATCCACCAAAGGAAGACCTGATCTCAACCCGATGCGAGATAGACAAACCGTGGGAAATCCATCCACGAAAGAAAGACCTGATACCCAATCTGATGCATAAGAAACCTCCGGTCAACCGCCCAATGTCCGCGGTTGCCGCAATACCCTGCCTATCCCAAAAACCGAGGACCTGACTACACTATCCTATCCACCTGCTCGCGCACGAGCTGCAAATACCCTGAGCCTCAAATGAAAGAAGAAAAGAATAACAAAAGGGGTTTCTCCTATGTCAATTCCAGCATGATAGTGTAGCAGAAAAAGGTGGCCTATCTAGGTGACCATACAAGCATGCAAATGTCCCAAGATGATAAACATAAACTAAAGCAGATGTCGATATGTTTTTACCTTGCTAAAGCATGCTGATAAAAGTACGAGAGTAGTAAATAAAAGATAGCCTGTGCCTGTCTAAAATGCATGCCCAAAGCCCATAATTCATTAATCAGCCTTCTAATCATAGAAGCTACTCCAATGCCTAGAGGGTAATCAAAAGTAGGGGTTCACAACAACACCCATGATCACAAACATGTCCCACAATGATATCTGGTTCACCGCCTACTACCCGCGGCAGCCATAATACCCCAGAAGCTAAAATCTAGGCCCCGGCTACACAATGCCAATCCCCTGCTCAAACTCGAGCAACATATAGTCACCTGACTAAAGAATAGGGGGAGAAGAAGCAAAGGGGTTTCTTCTAAATCAAATCCCAACATAAAGTGTAGCGATAGGAAATGGCCCCACAAAATGTCCAAGTAAGCCAGCCTATGTCCTCAGGGGAGAAAGTAGAAAAGTGACAAATAGTGGTTCGACCAGAATATCAATTAATAGCTTCACCTGGGTATAATCATCATGCTAAAATCATAATCAGACCACACCTGTCCATAATCTGCTAATCATCCTCATATAAACCATCCCCTATGCCTGTCCCAATAATATCCTCAAGTGGTACCCTTCCGCAAGACACCTCACAGTATCACCCTATGAAAGTACATTTCCCCTCCCCCTTTATGCAAGGTTAAATGCTAAAACGATGTCCATAAAGCATGTATAAGTTCCAACATATCAAGTTCTCAAAATAACATATTTCCATA
The DNA here is from genome assembly GCA_029168755.2 of Tillandsia fasciculata. NCBI lineage: Eukaryota > Viridiplantae > Streptophyta > Magnoliopsida > Poales > Bromeliaceae > Tillandsia > Tillandsia fasciculata. Next base: position 135,710 of record JAQOTM010000567.1, on the reverse strand, counting down.
AGATAGGCTCACAATTATTTAGTTAAGCATGCATGTTCATTAGATGACCATTCAACATGTCCAATAAAGGAAATCACTCTAATACTCCTAGTGGGTATATCAGAAAAGAGGAGTAAAGCAACCACCCACCTGAAGTGCGAACTGTCCGGTCCGTACAGCTGAAAATACCAGAAACTCCAAACCCTTGCTCCAACAAGTTCAGCACACCCGCAATACTCCTGGTACAATACAAAATCCACTAAATACACTTAGGCTCCCAAATAAAGCTCTTATAACCACATACAACCTCGGATTCGAAACTGTTAAATTATCACCTGCAGAAAGTGCCCAGAAAATTCCAAGAAAAATATCACAGCGATCCTTGCGTCGCTAGCTTCGCAACGGTACCTTGCACGCCCAAATCAGAGTTCGGTAAGTCAAGATAAAAATCCGGCAAGGTGGTGATCCAAACAACAAACTGTGGAAAAAGACTGCGCACAGTACACTGAGAAAACAGTGATTTTCACCTCGAAATAAATCTCACGAAAATCCAATAAAAATACGAGCGCGTTCCTTGCGATCTGTAGATGAAAAAGTTGTATAGGCTCGTCTCCGTCAGACGCTCGAGCGCGAAGATATGGCCAAAATACTCCGATGCTGTCCTCACATTCCTCACAGAAAAAGGGGAACCATTGTTACCTCGGGATCCGAGCCAAAGAAGCAAAATCAGAATGAGTGATCAAAATCAAAGTTGAAGCCCTACCTGTCGTGAAGCCAACGGCGCAAAAATCACAGAAAAAGGAGCTCGGGGTAGGCCGGGGGAGCTAAAACACCGCTGCTGCGCCGAAGAAGAACACAGAAAACGCAACGTCGCGCCGCGCCGTAAAATCGAGATCTCGAAATCCGTGCCACCCGAAAATCTGAAACTTGGTAGGATTGATCCTCACTTCATGGGGAAGAAATCATCCTCTAATCTCCCCTTCGAGCTGAGGCCTCGAAGGGGTCGAAATCCCCATTTGAAGAGCCCTCGGATGCACTTAAGGGAAAAAAACCAGGAAAAACCTTTCGCTGCGCCCGGTGCACGTGAGCCCACCAATGGTGGCGCGACACGTGGCCCCAACGACCGTGCACCGCCCGTGCACCGCGCACGCTGCTCCCGCCCGCACGTCGCGTACGGCACCTGCTCCACCCGTTGCGTAGACCGGGAGCACAACACCGAGCCAATCAAATGCTGCCACGTGTCCGTCGGTCCACCGTGCACCCTAAAAACTCCGTGGACCGCGCGCAGTGAACCGACCAACAAAACCTGCCACGTGTCACGGCCGGTGCACCATGCACCAAAATTACTCCATGGACCAAGTGCCGTGAGCCACCCAACCAAAAACTGCCACGTGGCACCGCCTCAGTGCACGGCCGCCGCCGTGGACCGCGCGCCTGCCCGCGGCCCTGCGCGCTGCCCGCGCCCTGCCCGCGCCGCGCGCCGCCGCTGCTCCGCCTGCCCGAGGCCGTTCCGCCGCCCGCCGGTGCTGCCCGCCGCCGCCGCCGGCGCCGGCGATCGCCGGAAAGCACTGTTCCGGCCGTGAACAGTAAAAGTACTGTAGCAAGCTCCGAAAAATCCAAATAAATAGCCCATCTTGACCGTTTTCGCGCGCTGAATCCAAATACGGCGTCCGTTTTGCCAAATTCCAATCCTAAAATTTGCCGGAGGCTCCCGGAAAGGTATTTCCATTCCGAATTTCGCGCCGAGTCCAAATTTGATATCCGATTTGCGCGAAAACTCTTCTAAACATCCAACGGGGTCTTCCGGTTATCCACGTGATCTATTTAAGCCCGAATCCATCACTTGAATCCAAATTGGCACGCGAACACCGCCGACATGCCCCGTAGGCCTCCCGAAGCTGCCGGTCACACTGTAGAAGCCCTGCAAGATCCGGGTCACCACAACAACTCCACGTCAAATGAGTCATCCTCAAGTGATGAAGAAGACAACGCGACAGCTTTCCACGCGTCCACTACATCTTCACCCTTCATGTGCTTAATGGCAAGTACATCCGAGTCACTGTCCAACTCCACTGTTGAAAAGATTGCAACGGACGATGAATCGGATGATTCGGAAGGTGAAGATTTTGCTCTAGCCTACCATAAGCTTTTGAGGGATTCAAAGAAACTGGCTAAGCAAAACAAGGGGTTGAAAGGAGATTACAGGATCTTGAAGATGAAGTAAAAGGGTAACCTCTATCTCAACCGATCTTGAAGTGGAAAGGGATAATCTGATTAAAACAAATGTTTCCCTTCAAGAGTCCAATGAGCAACTCGAGAAGAATTATATGGATATGGTGAACAAAGCGAATTACTTCTTGAAGCTCAACGGCGAGGCTCGACAGAAAAATTGGAAATGACGGAGACCATACGCCAACTGAAGGATGACTTAAAGAGATTTTCTTCTGGAAGGAGTAAGTTGGACAGACTTCTTGGTCTTGGTCAAAGAAATAAGTTCGGCCTCGGATACACTCAAACTGGAGACATTCCAAGTTCGAGTGGTACAGTATTTGTGCCTCAGTCGGTATCTCCTCCTCCGACACCGGTGTTCACGACAAGCAACGACAACAAACCTACTACATCTTCCTCGGAATCGACAAGAATCAAGGTATGTTTTCGTTGTGGCATTTCAGGGCACATAAGAAGAAATTGCAAGACGGAAGCCAAACGCACACCTCAAGCACCTCTTGCAATGACTACCAAAAAGGCTATTCCTCGAGAATCAACTGCAATTCATTCAAAGGAAAAGAGCCTTGGTAGTACACCGCTCAAGACGACATCATCAAGGAGCAGCAATTCTTCAAGCAAGACGCTCTCACCTAGGAAATCAACTTCACGATCATTACCGACGCATTCCAAAAAGGTTTGGGTGCGCAAAGGTGAGATTTTTCCCTGTCTTGCTACCAATGTTTCTTTGCATGCATATGATAGTTCGTCTTGGTACCTGGATAGCGGGTGTTCCCGTCATATGACCGGCGATAAAAACTGTTTTCAAACATTTGAGAAAAACTCCGGAGGACTTGTTGTTTTCGGAGATGGTCGGTCTTCCAAAATTGTTGGAAAGGGAACGGTAGCTATTCCAGATGGCCCGGTTCTAGATAATGTGTTATTTGTTCATGGCCTTAAGACTAACCTCATAAGCATAAGTCAACTGTGTGATAGTGGTTATTCAGTTAATTTTTCATCTGATAAATGCACTGTAACTGACATGAACCATGCTTTCTTTTTAAAGGGGGTTAGATCAGAAAACAATTGTTATGTAGTTCCTACTAAGATTTCTGAAAAATGTAACCTAGCATCTTTGAAAAATGAAACACTTTGGCATGAAAGGCTAGGTCACATAAACTTTAAGGAACTTGCTAGAATTTCGAATAAAGATGTGGTCAAGGGGGTTCCGAAACTTTCTTTTGAACAAAACCTTGTGTGTGGCGGTTGCCAAAAGGAAAACAGTCTAGGACTGCACACAAGAACTTGAACCACATAGGTACAAAACGGCCTTTGGAACTTTTGCATATGGACTTAATGGGGCCAACTCGTCAACCATCTCTGGGAGGTAAATGGTATATTTTCTTGTTGGTTGATGACTTTTCTAGATATACTTGGGTAGCTTTCTTAAAAGAAAAAGCTGATACCTTTGATTCTTTTCTCGAAATCTGCAATCGTATTATGATAGAAAAGAATGATAGGATTACTCGAGTTAGGAGTGATAGAGGTGGGGAATTCATAAATTCCAAATTCATTGATTTTTGCACTTCTAATGGCATTAAACATGAATTCTCTGCACCTTACACACCTCAACAAAATGGTGTAGTCGAGCGCAAAAACAGGGTCGTACAGGAAATGGCACGTGTTATGCTTCACAGCCGGAACTTACCTTTTTATTTTTGGGCTGAAGCGGTAAACACTGCTGTTTATGTTATCAATCGCGTGTATTTGCGCCCGGGGACATTGAATACACCATATGAACTTTGGTTTTGTAGAAAACCTAACATCAAATATTTTCGCATCTTTGGGAGTCGGTGTTTTATTTTACGTGATCGTGAGAATCTTGGAAAATTTGACTCTCGAAGTGACGAAGGGATTTTCTTAGGTTATTCTACAAACAGCAGAGCATATCGAGTTTTTAACTTAGAATCTAAGACGATCGTAGAATCGATAAATGTTAAGGTAGATGAAGCTTTTCATTTTGAATCTGAAAAATCTACCCTCGATATCTCTCTTGATGATGATACACCTGCTAATGCATCTTCTTCTAACAATTCTTTCGATAATAATGTTGATGCATCTAACGGTTCTTCAAGCTTATCTGATGTGCAGGAATCATCTCGTGTACCTCCGCCTACTCCTCTACCTCAAACGTTACGCATCTCCAAGGATCACCCGGAATCGAACATAATTGGAGATCCACAAGAAGGAGTTAGAACACGGAGACAATTGGTTTGCGGATTTGCATGCTATGTATCTCAAATCGAACCAAGGAATGTTGATGAAGCTCTCCAAGATGATTACTGGATTAAAGCAATGCAGGAAGAGCTCCATCAATTCGAGCGAAACAAAGTCTGGGAACTGACGAAGCCTCCGAAGCAACACAATGTGATAGGTACCAAATGGATCTTCAAGAACAAGAAAAACGAAGAAGGTACTATCATCAGGAACAAAGCAAGGTTAGTTGCTCAAGGCTACTCTCAAGTAGAAGGTATAGACTTTGATGAAACTTTCGCCCCTGTAGCTAGACTCGAGTCCATTCGTATATTGTTTGCGATCGCTTGTCATTTCAAAATCAGATTATTTCAAATGGACGTTAAGAGCGCCTTTTTAAATGGATTTTTAAATGAGGAAGTTTATGTAGCTCAACCGAAAGGTTTTGTGGATCATAAACTACCTAACCATGTTTTTCGTCTGAAAAAGGCTCTTTACGGTCTGAAACAAGCACCGCGAGCATGGTACGAAAGGTTGACAAAGCACCTTTTGGAAAAGGGCTACACTCGAGGGGGAGCTGACAGGACTCTCTTTGTGAAGCATTATCAAAACAATTTCATAGTTGCTCAAATCTATGTTGATGACATTGTTTTTGGAGCAACGAGAGATAATGATGCTTCTAAATTCGCGGAGACCATGGAAAGCGAATTTGAGATGTCCATGATGGGCGAGTTGAATTATTTTCTTGGATTACAAGTTAAACAAAACGATGAAGGAATTCACTTGTGTCAATCCAAGTATGCACTGGAGTTGGTCAAAAAGTTTGATCTTGAAAATTCTAAAGATTTTCCAACTCCAATGGGAACTAGCCATAAGGGACTTGGAAGTGAATCACAAAGTGAGAATGTAGACGAGAAACTGTACCGCAGTATGATTGGGAGTCTACTATATCTCACGGCTAGTCGCCCGGATATATCCTTCAGTGTTGGGATTTGTGCGAGATATCAATCAGCACCGAAGGAGGTTCACCTGAAAGCGGTGAAACGGATCATCCGGTATATCAAAGGTACAATCAATTTCGGAATTTGGTATCCTATGGGAACGACTTTGGATATTGTTGGATACTCAGATGCCGATTGGGCTGGATCGGTGGATGACCGGAAAAGCACGAGTGGTGCATGCTTCTATCTTGGCCACTGCCTTGTTGCATGGCACAGTAAAAAGCAGAACTGCATAGCACTCTCGACTGCCGAAGCGGAGTACATTTCTGCAGGAAGTTGTTCAACCCAATTGATTTGGATGAAAAGCGTGTTGAGCGATTTCCGGATTTCAACATCTTCGGTAACCATTTTATGTGACAACACTAGTGCTATTAACATTTCTAAAAACCCTGTGTTGCACTCTAGAACAAAACATATTGAACTTAGATATCATTTTCTTAGAGAGCTAGTTGAATCAAACATTCTTCAACTGTCATATATTTCAACTGAGGATCAATTAGCCGATATCTTAACAAAACCTTTGGATCAAAAACGTTTTATTCACTTGCGTAAAGCAATTGGCATGCTTTCCTTGAAATAAACTCTTTTGAAACCTTTGCTTAGGTTAGGTTTTGTTTTTGTTTTTTGTTTTGTTCTTTATCTATGTTTTGTACATAGGACATTAATTGAGCATAAATCATAATTGACTTTAATTGCATCCTTTTATGCATTTAGAAATTTATTATGCTTTTGATGTCATAATATTTCAATGTTGCAATGATCATTTACGTTAATTAAACCATCTTTTAAGTGATCAAAGTCAATTTCTCTCTCAATGATCTCTTGGTATAGTCATTATCATATTTGATTGCTTAGTCGAGTATGAATTCGAGATCAATGGTTTGGTTGAATACCTTATATATTATATAATTGATAGCCAATTGAGGGGGAGTCAATGAAATGTAAAATGCTCAAAAGATGTGGAAAGAGTTACATCCCAATGAGGAGTGTGAAAACTACCACCACATGGAGAAAATGAAAGAAAAATATACTCCATGAATGAAAAGCAAATTTTTGTTTTGAAAATTGTTGATGAAATTCATATTGAAATACTTGACTCAGTCGTATTTCATGGTTGGTATAAGGTGGGATTTTTAGTAAAAGATGCTCAAAGAGCCACTCCTTCAACAGATTGTCTAGATATATTATCTAACTTATCTGGGATTTCAAACATCTATTGATCTTGGTACTTCATTTTCTTTACTAAAATTGATGATTTGATAAAGGCATTACACATAAGATCAGGATAGATGTAATTGAAATTGTTCAACTTTAAGTGTTTTAACTTTCGTAAATTTTCGTTTCATTTTTGGATATTTTTGATAGATTTTGCATAATCTATTTCTTGTTGTATGAAACGATGTCTTTTGTTTAAAGTTGACATGGTAAAGTGCTTACATACTTTTTCTGGATTTTATGGAATTTTTCTAAATTTTTCTGGAGAAAAAGTTGAAGCCGATCCGGATCGGGGTAAGTGATCCGGATCCCGAACGCAGGATTCTTCCTGCGGGTAGCCGATCCGGATCACATTCTCGATCCGATCCGGATCACGGCTAGGGTTTTATAAGAACAAAGAGGATTTGATTTCTTTTACCCTAATCTTTTGTTCTCAAATCTCTAGAGCTTCTCTCTCTAGATTTCTTGCATTTTGGAGCTTCCAAACTCAAAGTTCTTCGGATTCAAGTAAGTTTTATTGATCAAAACTCGGTTTTTCACAGTTTTTATGTTTTTTCATCAAACGTGAGTTGAAATCTTGGAACTTTTTCGTTTGTGAATGGTTTTTGATCAAATTTCTTTTGAAATAAGGACTCTGGGTCAATTAGTTTTGCTTTTATGCTGGGTTTTCTCAAGATAAACGAGTTTTTAGGCTTCGATTTCTAAAAATTCTGGTTTAGGGCATAAAAGAGGAATTTTTGAAAATCATGGAATTGATCTATTTTTAAAATTCTTTTTGGAAAACTAATTTGATTCTTGGCTTCTCTACATGATTATGATTGTCTAGGTACAATTTTTCAAATTTCTCAAAATTGACGATTTTTCATGTGTTCTTGAGTTGGTTTGCACAGGACATTTTCTCAAACTCAAAGCACCAGAGTCAATGGCTTTCTCCTGGTTAATCCTGTTACTGGTCACAATGGTGCCAGCAAGTACATCTGTTAAAGAAGAACCAGATGTCTCAACTCGAGACAAACCGAACGAAGCTAATGAAGACAGCTCGGATTACAATGAGGAAGAATGGGACGAATTCTTCAAGGATGTTCAGCGAAAAATTGATGAGGAGGACAGGAAATTCACCAAAGGAAAGAGACTTATGAAATCTGCCTCCACAACCAGACAATATACAAGAAGAAGAAATGTCCAAAGAAGTACGAGTCAGCATAGTGGGCCTCTCACCAGAGCACGCTCACTTTCTGGAATTCTGCAAACTGAATCTCCATGGACTGCAGGACCAGATGCACCATCTGCATCTACACAGCGTCCATCGCACTCAAAGACACGGACAACTGAGACAGAGATCTTGGAATCGATCTGTCAGGAACAACATAGACTCTCTGCTACACAAGAGAGAATATCGAAAGAGCTTCAGCAGATTTCCTCTGAACACAAGAAGATCAAGAAAAAGTACTCAAATTTTAAGAATTTGCTTAAAGGGATTTTGAGCAAGCTGAGTTGTACTAGTTCAGATTCTTCAGACTGAGCAGCACCTTCTGTTCACTTTGTCTACTTCCGTTCTTAGTTTTCAGGACGTAGTTTTTCTTCTTACTTTTAGTTTAGTTCTCAGTTTGTGCATATTAATAGAACTTTTTTTACTCTCCTTACATATTGTAGCTCTTGCTACGTTTTGGCTTTGTTCTGTGACAAAAAGGGGGAGAGAGTTAGAGAGAACTTTGAACAATGAACAAGAACTTTGAACAATGAACAATGATTGTGAATATCAAGGTAAGTATGACTTCAACTCAACTTTGGTTTTTCTTATGTGATTTGTGTCATGCCTCTATACTAACTATTCGACTAACTATTTGGGCATGTAATATGACTAACAAGTTGATGTTGAACTAACATACTTTGACATTTGGTTTTTGACTGCTTAGAAGATATGTTGGTTTTAACTATGATTCTCTTACATATCTGAATTTTTCAAATGTCATGATGAGAATAAACTCTATCTCTGTAGTTGGTTTTGAATGTTTCAATTCTTGAGGTATCTAACGATTTGTTTGTCAAGAATGCTTTCTGTGTGCAGAGATTACAGATGTCTAAGTCTAGAGTCTGTTCTAGGAGTTTATCTCATGTTTTTAATTTCTGGATCTCTTTTGTAAATTTTTGTTGTATGGTGATAGCAACAAAAATATCTTTTTGAATTTTCTTTTGTGGATTTGTGTTTTGTCACGAAACCGCCAAAGGGGGAGATTGTTACGGAATTTGAGTTGGCGTATTTCGTGAATGTATTAAGTCTTGAAGATTGAAGATGAAGAAACTTTGGATCGTATACCTCAATCTCAAGAAAGAAGAATTCAAAAGGATCAGGTACGTTTAACTAAAGAATTTTGATGATCCGAATACTTCTTATAGTGTAGAAACACCTGGAAGAGGTTTTAATTGCTTAAACATCAAAAACTGGACATGGGACATGTTCAGGATCCGGATCGTGGCTTGCAATCCGGATCCCGAAGGGTGTTGGTTCATACACTGGTTCAATCCGGATCGCAGCCTCCTCTGATCCGGATCCCGAACATTAGTTTTACCTGCTTGCTTCCTCGATCCGGATCAGGAACTGCAATCCGGATCCCGAACATGATGTTTTGGTAAAACTGTATGAACGATCCGGATCGGGGACTACGATCCGGATCCCGAACAAGCAATTTTCTGGAAACCGTCTTTTGTGCTTCTGCAATCCGGATCGCCAAATCCAATCCGGATCGCCGTCGGTAATTCTTTCCAGAAAAGGCTGTTTTTGATCCGTATATTCTTCCTAGGGTTTCTAACCTATAAATAGGCCCTCTTATTCATTTCTAGGGCATCCGCAATACATCGGCATATACAGATTAGAGAAAAAATAGCCGAAAAGAAAAATCCACATATATAGAGAAGAACGGAAATCAATAGATCTATTCTATGGTTCTTCATCTATATTGATTGATTTGATTCTAGGTTTTCCATACTCACATTTTGAGTAGAATCAAATCAATGAATACTTAGATGGTATTTCCGATCTATCTTTAATCTAAGTATTCGGCGGATCATCACCACCCAAACAAACAACGATTTACCCCAAAATCGGCGCGTGGACTCGCGTGGCCTTGTGGATTCAAGGTGTTACCGCTCTCGTGGATTCGGAGCGAGGTGCGTTCGTGGATTCGAAGCGTGCCATTGGGTGAAGACCGTGGATTCGGTTGGACGTCGTGGACTCGACGTTGGACGCTGTGGATTCAGCGTTGGGCGCGGATCGTGGATTCGAGAAGCGTCGTGGAGCGAGCGGGAAGATCTACTAGGAGCGTATGAAAAAGGTTGAGTCGTCTGTGAGTACGGTATATCACCTTGTACGTGTGTTAATTCTAGTGGATTTCGCCGTGTTATCGGTCCCGTGGTTTTTTACTCCGGTTTGGAGTTTTTCCACGTAAAAATCTTGCGTGTTCTTTTATTTTTCCGCATTGGGTTTATTTGCGCAATGATTTTCCGAGTGTTTATTGTTTACACCTATTCACCCCCCTCTAGGTGTTTTTTCCCCTATTTAGATCCTTATTAACCTAAACCCAACATGGATTGGCTGTCACAGTACTCCGCCACTATCGACTGCAGAGAGAGGACGGTGACTCTTCGTGAGCCAGGACAGGAGGAGTTCATCTTCAGAGGCTGCCAGAGCACGCTGTTTGCAGCGACCATTTCCTCGGCGAGAGCTAGGCGGATGTTGAGCAGAGGTTGCACTGCCTTTCTGGCCACTTTTGTGGAGGTGCCTACGGCGGCACTGGGACTCGAGGATATCCCTATTGTCCGCGAGTTCTCAAATGTGTTTCCCCCAGAGTTGACGACTATGCCGCCGGAGAGGGAGATAGAGTTTGTTATTGATGTGGTTCCAGGGACTGCACCAATCTCAAAGGCACCCTATAGGATGGCGCCTGCCGAGTTGAGGGAGTTGAAGGCCCAGCTTTAGGATCTTTTGGACAGGGGCTTTATCAGACCCAGTGTTTCTCTGTGGGGAGCGCCTGTATTGTTTGTGAAGAAGAAGGATGGGTCGCTTCGATTGTGTGTGGATTATAGGGAGTTGAATAAAGTGACCATCCGGAACAAGTATCCCCTCCCCCGGATAGATGATTTGTTTGATTAGTTGCAGGGAGCGTCTGTGTTCTCGAAGATTGATCTGTAGTCCGGTTACCACCAGCTTTGGGTGAGGGCCGAGGACATCTCCAAAACGGCTTTCAGATCGCGGTACGGGCATTATGAGTTTACGGTGATGCCTTTCGGGTTGACTAATGCCCCTGCCGCATTCATGGACTTGATGAACAGGATATTTCAGACGTTTTTGGACCGGTTTGTGGTGGTGTTTATTGATGATATACTGATCTATTCCCGGAGTGATTTGGAGCACGAGGAGCACTTGAGGACTGTGCTACAGCTTCTGCGAGAGAAGAAGTTGTATGCCAAGTTTAAGAAGTGCGAGTTTTGGCTCCGGGAGGTCGCCTTTCTGGGCCACGTTGTTTCAGCTGCTGGTGTGGCGGTGGATCCAGCCAAGGTGGATGCTATTCGAGATTGGTCGAGGCCGACGACTATCACCGAGGTGCGGAGTTTTCTTGGATTGGCTGGCTACTATCGGCGTTTTGTGGAAGGCTTTGCGAAGCTTTCCTCTCCCCTCACACGTCTGGCCAGGAAAGGGGTTAAGTTTATTTAGAGCGAGACTTGCCAGAGCAGTTTCGAGGAGCTGAAGCAGAGGTTGATGACCACTCCGATCTTGGCTCTTCCGGTTATGGGAGAAGGATTTGTGATTTACAGCGATGCCTCTCATAGTGGTCTGGGGTGTGTGTTGATGCAGCATGGTAGGGTGATTGCCTATGCTTCCCGGCAATTAAAGGACTATGAAAAAAATTACCCTACTCATGATCTTGAGCTGGCAGCGGTGGTGTTTGCTCTGAAGCTGTGGCAGCATTATTTGTATGGAGAGCACTGCGAGATATACACTGATCATAAAAGCTTGAAGTATCTGTTCACTCAAAAGGAGCTGAATTTGAGGCAACGCTGGTGGTTGGAATTGTTAAAGGATTATGATCTGAGTATCCTTTATTATCCCGGCAAGGCCAATGCTGTGGCAGATGCTTTGAGTAGGAGGACGAGTCTGAGTCTGATGATCTCGCAGCAGGCGCCGTTGGTCGAGCAGATGAGGCGGTTACAGTTGGAGATGGTATCCCCTGGGGTCTCTGCTAGACTTATGTCTATGGTCTTGCAGCCCACTCTGTTAGACAGGATTAGGAACACTCAGAGTGAGGACCCCCACTTGACGAGGATCAGGACGCAGATTCAGGCGGATCAGACAGGGGATTTTTCTGTGGATAGCTCGGGAGTACTGCGGTACAGGGACTGAGTATGTGTGCCTATGGATCATGAGATTAGAGACCAGATTTTGAGGGAGGCCCATTATACACCTTATACCATTCATCCTGGTGGTACTAAGATGTATAAGGACCTCAAGGCACATTTTTGGTGGCCCGGAATGAAGCGGGACATTGGAAAATTTGTAGCTCATTGTTTAACTTGCCAGCAAGTGAAGGCAGAACATCGGGTTCCTGCTGGCAAGTTGCAGAGTCTTCCAATTCCCGAGTGGAAATGGGACCACGTCACTATGGATTTCGTCACTGGATTGCCGAGGGCGCAGAGCGGGGTAGATGCGATATGGGTTATCGTGGATAGACTCACCAAGTCGGCACACTTCTTACCGGTTCAGATGACTTGGCCACTGGAGCGTCTGGCGCAGTTATATTTGGATGAGGTAGTGAGGCTTCATGGTGTGCCTGCTTCGATTGTATCAGACAGGGACCCGAGATTCGTGTCGCACTTTTGGGGGAGTTTGCAGTCAGCATTGGGGACTCAGCTCAGGTTTAGCACCGCTTTCCACCCACAGACCGACGGACAGTCTGAGCGCACCATACAGACCCTTGAGGATATGTTGAGAGCGTGCGTTATGGACTTTGGAGGAGGGTGGTACCGACACTTATCACTGGTTGAGTTTGCGTACAACAACAGCTATCAGGCGAGCATCCAGATGGCTCCGTTTGAGGCGTTGTATGGACGCAAGTGTCGGTCTCCCCTGTATTGGAGTGACGTGGGTGAGAGGAGGACTTTGGGACCGAATTTACTTTTGGAGGCTGAGGAGAAAGTCAGAGTTATTCGCCAACATCTTGAGACAACCCAGAGTCGTCAGAGGAGCTACGCCGATACTCGACGGCGAGACCTGGAGTTTCAGGTTGGTGATCATGTCTTTTTGAAGGTCTCGCCCTCGAAAGGGGACCGGAGATTTGGAGTGCGGGGGAAGCTCAGTCCCCGCTTTATTGGACCCTTTGAGGTACTTGATAGAGTTGGTCCTGTGGCATACAGAGTTGCCTTACCCCCACGCCTGGCCGGAGTTCATGATGTCTTCCACGTCTCAGCTCTGAGGAGATATGTTTTTGACCCATCGCACGTGATTGACTTCACTTCGTTGGATATCGGCGAGGACTTGGTCTACGAGGAGCGCCCGTTGCGAATTCTTGCTCGTGAGGTGAGGGAATTGCGCAACCGGGCCATTCCGTATGTGAAGATCTTGTGGAGCAATCATGAGGAGCGAGAGGCTACTTGGGAGCTAGAGACAGAGATGAGAGATACCTACCCCTTTTTGTTCGAGGCTTCTAGTTGAGGTACGCCTGTTTTACTTTTCCTTATTTCGAGGACGAAACTTTTTTTAGTGGGGGAGGATGTAGGACCCCGGAACCCCATGCAGCTTTTTCCCGTGAATCCACTGTGCAAACACCTGTTGATAGTGTGTTTGGCCCATAGTGCATCAAAGGGATGCCACAAATGGACCCTGTGAGCTTTTGTTAGCTGGGATGGCCTTCGGCTGCTTTTGCCGAATTTTATAAAAGGTTTTAGGCCAAACGGAGGTTGGATTTGGATTCAGCGCGAAAAAATGCTTGAAAACGGCTATTTGCTTGTTAAATTCTGAGTCCGGATGCCCAAAAAGGGACTCCCGGAAGTTTTACTGGATTTTTGGTGCATGGGGGAGCCGTGGACCGGCGGGGTGCCACGTGGCGCCGCCTGATTGGTCGGCGCATGCGGCTGGGTTCACGGAATAGTTGGTTTGTGACTGGGGTCCACCGCGCGAGGCGTGGACCGGCGGGTGTCTACGTGGCAGCGCCTGATTGGGCTGCCCACGCGCGCTCGGTCCACGGGCGCGTGCGGGGATTCGTGGACCGGGGGCGCGCCACGTGGCAGTTCCTTATTTGCGGGCTCACGAGCGCGCGGTCCACGCGACGCGTAGGGCAGGTATCGGGGCAGGTGGCCGTACGCGGGCAGGTGGAGCGGGCGTGGGCAGCGCCACGTGGCGCCCACTGATTCGCGAGCGCCACCTACCGCGCTGACCGCAGGCGGGGCCACGTGGCGGGCGCTGGCGGGGCTTGCACGGCTGTCCCGTGTTCGGCGGACACGTGTCAAGCCCCAAGGCGGGTTGGACGGCTGCGGGGTTCGGTCGGATCCCGTGCGACGGGATGGGCCGGGCTGGGCCGCGCTGTGCGCGCCCGGAAATTGGCGGGCCGGGCCGCACTGTTCGCGTCCGAAAATCGGGCGGGCTGGACCGGGCGCCCGAAAGTTGGGACAGGCTCGGAATTTTTGCAATTGTTTTCGTCAGCCTATAAATAGCAGCCCGAGCTGCCTTCTAGAGGGTTTTTCTCCCATTTTCGAGCCTCCTCTGCCCGAGCTCCCTTAAGGTGATTCTTCATCTTCAAGTTCTTGATCCACCTGCAAAGTTTTGGAATTTTTAGGAGCTCGCATCCCGAGGTTCCAGATTTTACGGCACGGTGTGACGTTGCTTTTCCGGTGTTCTTCTTCGTCGCTGTTCGGTGTAAATTTTCCCGTGGGCTACCCCGACATCCTTTTTCAGCGATTCTTGCGCTAGCATACTCCTAAGAGGTAGGGCTTCATCTTCCTTATTGATCACGCTTTCCCGTATCGAGTTTTTGGCACGGATCCCGAGGCATCACTGTGACTCATTTTCTGTTTGGCTTTTTGGGACAGCAACGGAGTGTTTTGGTCGTATCTTCGCGCTCGAGCGTCAGACGGAAATGTACTTACACAACTTTTTCATCTACAGATCGCAAGGAACGTGCTCGTATTTTTCTCAGATTTTTCAGAGATTTATTTCGTGGTGAAAATCCCTGTTTCCCTGTGTTCAGTGCTACAGTTTTTGATGCAGATTTTGATTGAGGGTACCACCTTGCCGAATTTATATCTTGACTTACCGAACTCAGATTTGGGCGTGAAAGCAGCCGTTTCGAAGGTATCGACGCGAGGATCGCTACGATATTTTTCTGGGAATTTTCTAGGCATTTTCAGCAGGTGAAAACTAACCATCTTTGGGACTAAAATTGCATGTGGTTGAATGAGCAGTTTTGGGAGCTTATGTGTATTTGTGGACTTTGTATTGTGCCCAGGAGAGTTGCGGGTGTTGCTGGACTCATTGGAGTAGGAGATTTGGAGTTATCTGGTATTTTCAGCTGTTGGAATTTGACAGTTAACACTTCAGGTGGGTGGTTGTTGTACTCCTCTCCTTTGGTATGCCCACTAGGAACAACATAGTGTCCCAATGTTAATGATGCTAAGCTTATTGTTGGTAACCTTGCATGCACTAGAAATTTAATTAATTGATAATTAATCCATGAGGATGATACTTTTGGCATGATGTTGATAGCATGATCACTCTTTTCAGTCGCTTAATTATTCTGGACAGTATGTTTAGGGGCAAGATAGCAATTGATGACTTTAAATTAATGATCATTCAAATGAGATTGTCACCTTAGCTCTTGTTGCTCTAAATTGATTACTCTTGTAAAATAGACTAAAATACTAGGACAAATGCATGCTTAAACTGGTCACTTAGCTAAGTCACTTTTTACTGCTACACTATCTTTTGGGACTTGACTTAGGAGAAACCATGCTTTTATTCTTGTTCTTTCTCCTATTATTTAGACTTGAGACATAGTTGCTCGAGTTCGAGCGGGGGTTGGATAGTGTAGTCAGGTGCTGGAGATTTGGGACAGGTTGGGCTTTATGACAGGGTGTTATGGCGACCATGGATCTTGGGTGGTTGACCGGGTTATACTATTGCATCAGATTGGGTGAGGGGGATCGGGCTATCTTTGGTGGAGGGTTTTTCCCACTTGGTTGAGTCATGATCCAGTCCTGCTATATCAGGTTACTTGTGGTTACTTACTTTCTTCGTGTGGGTCGCTCCCCACGAGTGCCACTCCGGAGTGTGCGGCAGACAGACTTGAGTCCTTGAGACTCCTTTGCTTTGTTATGCGTAGGCTGGCATACCCGTCGCGGCAGAGCAGGCAGTGCTAGTGTCCACTGGCGGTCAGATTGGGTCGTTTTGACAGGCTTCTAGATACTGATGCATACTTTTCCCTGTTACGGTATTTTGGTGTCGGCATATTTCGTGAGTCAAGTCAGTAAGTTGAGTCGGAGTCTTGAAGTGATCAAATTGTCAATCAGCAATCGAAGACTCAGAAAAGATTCAACAAGAGCTCAAGTTGGCACTCAGTGTTTTGAGTCTTGAAGATTGAAGGTGAAGAATTGTGGATCAATTGCATCAATCTTAAAGAAAATGGATTCGGAATGCTTAGGTACGTTTAACTAAATAATTTTGGTGATCCGAATACTTTCTTATAGTGTAGAAACACTTGGATGAATTTTTAATTGTATAAAAATCAAAAACTGGACATGGGACATGTTCAGGATCCGGATCAGACCTTGCAATCCGGATCCCGAAGGGTGATTGTTCATTGGCAATTTCAATCCGGATCCTAGGCCATCCCGATCCGGATCCCGAACATGGGAGTTGGATGAATTGCATGAACGATCCGGATCGGACCTTGCGATCCGGATCCCGAACCCTTGGATTTCTGGAATCGTCAATCTCGTTACGACGATCCGGATCGCAGTAAATCCGATCCGGATCGCCGTCCTGAAAATTTCTAGATAAGGTAAGTTTTTGATTCTTATCTCTTTCCAAAGGTTTCTAACCTATAAATAGACACTTAGGGTTTCTCAAGAACGTGGGACCAATACCGAAAACACTCGTGAGCAACCCTAGAGGCTAGGTTTTTACCGTTCTTCTTTTTAGCCTCTTTTAGGTCAATTCGACGGTTCTTCCAAGATCCATCTTTTGTTGAATTGATCTAAACTTTGCTTAGAAATTCTTTCTACTGTTCTTCAATGATAATCTAAGCAAAGGATCACCATCGAAGCCTATATTTCTTTATCGGCTGAGTTTGCGTCGTGGATTCGACGTGGTACCGTGGATTCGGTGAGTTGAAGGCGTTTCATGGATTCGAAACGTGTGCTCGTGGATTCGAGTGGCGTTCGTGGATTCGAACGTGTGCAGTGGACGTGCAATCGGTGAGCGCAAGGTCCGAAGAAGTTGAAGGAGGGGTTTGAGTCCGTGGAGTCGGTAATCACCTTGTTATTCTTCTTTTCTTAGTGGATTGTTATTGCGTGTTGGTCCCGTGGTTTTTCTCCTGGATTGGAGTTTCCACGTAAATCTCGGTGTGCTGTTTTAATTTTATTTCCGCATTGGTTTTTATTTTGCACTGAGATTTGTTTTTTAAATATTACACCTATTCACCCCCCTCTAGGTGTTTGATAGTACCTATTTAGATCCTTGTGGATCCTTAAAAACCAACAATTGGTATCGGAGCGGGTTTTAGGTTTATCTATCATGTCGGGTGAAAGTGGTAATATTTTTAGACCTCCTCTTTTTGATGGGACCAATTATGCATATTGGAAAGTGCGGATGAGAGCTTTTCTCATCTCTATTGATGAGCGTGTTTGGCAAACCGTTGAATACGGTTGGGTGCATCCTGTTGAGGAAGTAGGAAATTCTACTACCCCAAAACCTCGCTCTAGATGGTCCAAAGAGGAAATCGAAAGATCTTCTTACAATGGGAAAGGTATGAACGCTTTATATAATTCTCTTTCCTCGACTGAGTTTACAAGAATTTCCGCGTGTGAAACCGCGAAGGAAATTTGGGAAATTCTCAAAATTACACATGAGGGTACTAATCTTGTAAAAATTCAAAAGCTCCAGATGCTTACAAGTCAATTTGACTCTATTTGTGACGCCCCACTTCCCAGGGGGTCACCCATCCTAGAACTACTCTAGCTCTAGCACGCTCAACTCTCATGTTCCCCTTGGATCTTGCTACCATCCAAAATGCTATAGCCGGGTTGAGAGATTTAGTCCTATTATATCATTTATATATAGGACTAATCCAAATTCCGGGGGTGTCACATTCTTCCCCCCTTTAAGCCCTGACGTCCACGTCAGGCTCAAGCACACTCACAAGCACCAGGCGATGTGAGACTCGTCTCGCTAGCCTTAGCCGACCTTGTGAGGAGCTGCACTCCACTCACAACGGTCATTAGCCGGGGAGCCTCACTCTACCCGCTATATAACCCTGGCTCAGCCGAGACTCATCTCACATTTCCGGCTGGTGAATGGCTCTGATACCAACTGTGACGCCCCACTTCCCAGGGGGTCACCCATCCTAGAACTACTCTAGCTCTAGCACGCTTAACTCTCATGTTCCCCTTGGATCTTGCTACCATCCAAAATGCTATAGCCGGGTTGAGAGATTTAGTCCTATTATATCATTTATATATAGGACTAATCCAAATTCCGGGGGTGTCACACTATTCATATGGAAGAGCATGAATTGTTTACAGATTATTACTGTGATGACCCGGATCTCCGCAGAGCTGCTACAGTGCGTTGGGGTGGCCATTGGAGGCCTACATGGTGTGTTGGAGGTGTTTGTGGCATAATTGGACATAAGTGTTGGACATCGGACTTATATGGACACTGTGAGTGATCAGAGGACCCCGTGGAGGGTTTAGAAGTGGTTTCGCGCGAATCGGATATTTAAATTGGGCTCCGCACGAAGTTTGGACTAAGAACGCATTTCCGGGTGCCTTCGGCAATTTTTAGAGTTGGAATTTGGCGAAACGGACGTCAAATTCGGATTCAGCGCGCGAAAACGGTCAAAATGGACTACCCACTTGGTGTTTTTGGGCACGGGTTACTGTTCACCGCCGGAACAGTAACTCCGGCGATCGCCGGCGGCGGCGGTCAGCGGCGCGGCCTCGGGCAGGCGGCAGCGCGGCGGCGGGCAGCGCGCAGCGCGCGGGCAGGGGCGCGGGCAGGCGCTCGGTCCACGCGGCCGTCGTGCACCGGAGCGGGGTGCCACGTGGCGGTTCTGGATTGGAGGGTTCAGCGCGCTCGGTTCACGGGAGAGTGCAGTGTGTACGGTGGACCGGATGTGGACACGTGGCATTATATCAGTGGTTCGGTGTTTAGGGTGTCGTGCACCGGGTGTAGCAAACGTGTGGCCTGGACACGTGGCGCGCAGGGATTGGGCGCGTCACTGTGCGCGTGCAGGTGGCGTGGGCGGCCGGCGTGCAGGCGTGGCAGGCGGCGGCAGCGGGCGTGGCGGCCACGGCGCCGACGTGGCGCACGCGTGCACCATGTGGCGGCCAGCCATTGGCTGGCGCCAGCGGCTGCGTTGACCGAGGGAGGGCCACGCGGCGCGAGGGGGATGGCCGGATCCGCTGTCCCCTGTTCGGGGACACGCGGCGCGCAATGGGCCGGTCGGACGGCCCCGCGGTCCGGCCAGGATCCGCTGTGCGGGTGCGGATCGTGGGCCGGGCCGTGGGCCGGGCACTGTGCGCGCCCGGTTCGGGGCCCAGAGGTTTCGGGCGCCCGAAACCGGGGACCTGTTGGGAATTAACCCAATTGTTGGTTTTGCCTATAAAAGGCAGCCCACTCCCTCCTTCTTTTCCTTTTTCCGAGCTGTAGAGGGAGAATGGGAGGGTGAGTTCTTTATGAAGGTTGTTCCCCTTGGTGCCCTTGATCTCGTGGTGGATTCTCAGAATATCTGGAAGCTCGGCAACGGCGATATCATTTTTACAGTTCGCCTCGGTTTTCCCCCATTTTGGCCCATTACCGTCGCAGATTATTCAAAATTTCACTGTGAGCAAACCAGGAGGAGTTTTTGGACGATTTCTTCGACAGCGTGTTCCTAAGAGGTAAGGCTTCGATTTTCGTGTTGATCGCTTCGCTCCGTTTCGCACTTTTGGCACGTTTCCCGAGGCATCTTTGACCCCCATTTTTCTGTGGTGGATTTTGGACAGCACCAACTTGCCGATTTTATATCTCAGCCTAGGAACATCGGATCGAGGCGATTCAGGAGTCGATTTTGATCTACTCGTCGCGAGGAATACAGCGGTGATTTTTCTGGGATTTTAGGAAATTGTTTCGAAGGGGATAATCACTGTTTTCCCAGTGAACAGTGCACAGTTTTAGCACAGATTTCTGTGTGATGTATCCCTCTTGCCGAATTTTTATCTGGACTTACCGAACTCGGATTTGGGCGTGCAAGGTAACGTTTCGAAGCTATCGATGCGAGGATCGCTGTGGTATTTATCTGGGAATTTTCTGGGCACTTTCTGCAGGTGATAATTTAACAGTTTTGGGACTGTTGTTGTATGTATTTGTGAGAGCACTATTTGGGAGCCTAAGTGTATTTAGTGGACTTTGTGCTGTGCCAGGAGTGTTTCGGGTGTACTGTTCTTGTGGGAGCGCAGGATTGGAGTTTTTGGTATTTTCAGCTGTACGGATCCGGACAGTTAGCACTTCAGGTGGGTGGTTGTTGCATGCCTCTACACCTGGCTTACTTACTAAGTTTATTAGAAAACCCCACTTTCGAGCATGTTGGTTGAATATTATGCATGATTGCCTGATATAAATGTGAGCCTATCATCTGAGATTAATTCTGTGAATATAGCATGTTGGGGGCATTATGGGAATAATATTTCTGTTGGAACATGATCATTGGAATGATTTAATAAGTGATGATTAACATGCCACATTAACACCTAGGTTTGTATGAAAGTGGATTAATTGTGGGGACATAGTGACATATCTAGGTGCGGGTGCCACTTTGAGATTCATAATGGATCAGGGGTTATACATGTGTAGTTGACTGATGATTTTGCCTGATGGTTATATTTGTGGGGATATATATATATATATTAATTGTTACACATGTAGAGCTATATGTGACTTTCTCTCTCTTTTACATTGCATGAGGACTTATGCATGCTTGTTTGGACATCTAGATAGGCCACTATTTTATTGCTACACTATCATGTTGGGATTTGACTTAGGAGAAACCATGATTGCTTTCTTTCTCCTTTTTATTTTGACTTTTGAGTCATGTTGCTCGGGTTCGAGCAGAGGTTTGGGATAGTGTAGCTGGGACCTGAGGGTCAGAGATAGGAGTACTTGATATTGGATTGTGGGGCATTGCGGCAACCGCGGATAGTAGGCGGTTGACCGGATCTGTATTATTTTACCCAATGGTGGGTTGTTGGTTATTGCGGCGACCGCGGGTTGTGGGCGGTCGACCGGATGTTTACTATTGCATCAGATTGGGTATTAGATTTCTCTAGTGGATGGTATTTCCCACTATTGAGTATTATTGTATCGGATCGGGGTTTCATTAGTGGACGGAGTTTCCCACTTTGATCATTGTCATGATCCAGTCCTGCTATTGTGAGATATTGGTTACAGAGATGCTTGATACAGTGATACTTTACTCGTGTGGGTCGCTCCCCTCGAGTGCCACTCCGGAGTAGGCTTTAGACCGTGTTGGGTTCCGGTCAGACCGTGTTGGGTTCCGGTCATTTGGACAGTGGAGATACTGAGTTCTTGAGCTCGACAGCAGAGCAGGCAGTACCAGTTTTTACTGGTGACACTAGATTGGGTCTATTTAGCCAGATGTTGTTTCCTGGTGCATTCATACCGTCATTCCCTTCGGTATTGCATTTAGAGGCATACTTGTGGTGGTTTCCCCTTTTATTCAGTAGTTCTGCTACAGCTTTACCTACCTGCCCTTTTCTTGCCTCTAGTAGACTTGGTGGGTACGCCGGAGCTTGAGGCTTTACCCACAGGGGGAGGCTACTGGTTTACTAGTGGTTCTCACCCCCACTGTTGTTTCCTCTTCTTTTCCCCCCTGTTTTGCAGAGTCCTCATTGGAGTTGCTGATCTTCGGTCGTTGTTCGGGCGAGGGAGTCACGAGCTAGATCGTTACCACCGAGGAGTGTAGCTGTATCCCCTGGTTGGAGATTCCTCGTAGCTGTTGGCTGGTTTTACTGTTTATCTGGAGGAGAGAGAT
Organism: Tillandsia fasciculata; assembly: GCA_029168755.2. Taxonomy (NCBI): domain Eukaryota; kingdom Viridiplantae; phylum Streptophyta; class Magnoliopsida; order Poales; family Bromeliaceae; genus Tillandsia; species Tillandsia fasciculata. The sequence continues at coordinate 113,761 of JAQOTM010000567.1, read as the reverse complement.
CTTTTGTATTTGGAGAGACTGTTGTACTATAGTTTTAGTTTACCTCCTTTTATAGTCGAGAGATGCTGTACTGAGGACATTGTATGATGATTATCCGTATTTTTGAGAATGGATATTGTACCTTATTTCATGATGTATAGTAATTGGATTTTATTCTACAGCATTTTATTGCAGCTCTGATATTTGTGTAGCTATAGTACTATCTTTTGCAGGTTAGACGCTTCGCCTATGCGGGTTTTGGCATAGGTGGCGGATCTGTTGGCGAGCCCGGGTCGCAGTTTCGACCCCGGGGCGTGACAATTACACTAGACTTCAAGATGTAATTAATACATGTGCTAATTTGGGAGAAAAGATCCCGGAGTCGAAAATTATAAGAAAGATTCTTCGGACTCTTCCGGAACGGTTTAGGGCAAAGGTTACCGCCATTGAAACCGTTAGTCATCCGGATGAGATGAGTGTAGAGGAATTAGTAGGTGCTTTGCAAACTTATGAGATGACTTTTCCTACTAATCAAAATTCTTCCAAGTCTTCTTCTAAGCTTACAGGTATTGCATTCAAATCAACAAAGGAAGAAGATAGCGAATCGAGTTCCGACGATGAAATCTCTCTTGCCGATTTTGAAGAACAACTGGCGCGGATCACAAAGAAATTTCGTCGGAAATTTTGGAAGAATCGAACCGATGGATCTTCATCCACGAAACCATCTAAAGGATCATCGGGTTCTAAATCCTCTAAACTCAAAGGCGCTGCAAAACCTTCTAAAGAAAAAGAAAAAGATGATTTCGAAGGGGAAATCCAATGCTATCGATGCAAAGGCTACGATCATATTTCAACGGATTGTCCTTCTAAGAAATCATACAAAAAGAAGGCTTTGCAAGCTAAAACTTGGGACGATTCTAGTTTCGATGAATCGACCTCAAGTGAAGAGGAAAAAGAAAAATTTGTTGCTTTTCATGCCTCTCAAATTCCCTCTTCTAATGTTTGCTTATCATCGTTAATCACTGACTCTATTCCTTTGATTTTGCATGAAACATCAACATCCGGCGGAGAGTCATCAAGTGAGGGGGAGTCGGACGAGGAAGAACTCGTTGAGGCATACCAACAACTTCTTGCGGAATCGAAGAAGATGGCCAAGCATATCAAGAAGTTGAGGAAGCAACGACTTGAGATTCAAGACGAGAATCATGCTATAAAGATCAAACTTCATGATCTCGAGGAGGAACGAGAGCTTTTATTGGATAATAATAACATCCTCCAAGACAAGATAAATCAATCGGAAACGATCGTTAATTCCTATATTAACAAGATTGATTTTCTTGAAACGCAGTTTGAGGAAATTTATGTCACCAATCAAGCTTTGACCAAGCAAGTACATCAACTTAAATCCGACATACAAAGGCTTTCAACCGGTTCCAAGAAACTAGAAAGTATGTCCGGATTAGGTCAAACAAGCAAGGTTGGTTTGGGACTTAAAAAGAACCAAACTGTGCAGGCTTCAAGTTCCACAATGAAATTGAAAGGAAGAACTTGTCACCTATGTGGACTTGAAGGACATTTGGTGAAGAATTGCCCGAAAAAGAGAAAGAAAAATCCTTCGGCAACTTCATCTACGGAGCGGACTCAACGGAATCAAAAGACACATCAAGTCAAAGGAGTTCACTCAACCCACCAAAGGTCCGAGCCACAACATCAATCTTACAAGTGGATTATAGCGAGGCAAAGACCTAAGGTGGATCAACAGTCAAAGCGCACAACCCCTGGCCACAACGAATCAAGACAACCCAAAATCCAGCGATTTTGGATTCGGAAAGGTGATATCTTTCCTTGTCTTAACTTCTAAATAGCTTATGACTGTATGTAATGCCTTGATTGGTTTTCTCTTCATATTTTTCTTAATCTCTGCATTACATGTTTTTCAATGCTCTTCGTTTTTATACTTTGTTTTTGAACAAAAGGGTTTTTATTGAACAAGTGCATTGAATAAAAAGGGCTTCACGTTCATTCACTCCAAATTAATTTTATATGGATTATCAACTTTACTCCATAATCATAATCTTGAAGATACTTCATTATAGGAGTTTTTGATAGTTATAAGCATCAAATTTTAGAAATCATGTGTGATATTTAGATGCTTAATCTATCTCGGTTGTGTGAATTTTTTGTGACAACACAAGTTGAGCATTGGTTATATTGACTTTGATTGCATCTTTTCACGCATTTAGAAATCTATTATGCTTTTGACATCATAATATTTCGATATTGCAATGATCATTTATGTTAATTAATTCATCTTTTAAGTGATCAAAGTCAATTTCTCTCTCAATGATCTCTTGGTATAGTCATTATCTTATTTGACTATTTAGTCGAGTATGAATGCGGGATCAATTTTTGGTTGAATACCTTATATATTAAATAATTGATAGCCAATTGAGGGGGAGTCAAAGAAAAGTAAAATGCTCAAAAGATGTGGAAAGAGTTACATCCCAATGAGGAGTGTGAAAACTACCACCACATGGAGGAAAAAGATACCCCATGATAACCAAGCATGGTTTTTCTATTTTTGATTAAATAATATGCATGTTGAAATACTTGACTCTGTCAAATTTCAAGGTTGGTATAAGGTGGGATTTTTAACGAAAGATGCTCAAAGAGCCACTCTCTTCAACAGATTGTCTAGATAGATATATAATCTAACTTATCTGTAATTTCAAACATCTATTGATCTTGGTATTTCATTTTCTTTACCAAATTGATGATTTGATAAAGGCATTACGCATAAGATCATGTTAGATGTGATTGAAGTTGTTCAACTTTAAGGGTTTTAATTTTCATAAATTTTCGTTTCATTTTTGAGTATTTTTGATAGATTTGGTATAATCTATTTCTTGTGCATGAAACGATGACTTTTGTTAAAGTTGATGCGCTAAAGTGCTTACATACTCTTTCTGATTTTTATAGAATTTTTTCTAAATTATTCTGATAAAGAAATTGGATCATACACTTCAATCTCAAGAAAGGGTAGAAGTCAAGATTGATGTCATTTGGAAATCTCCGTAAGTCATCTTTGTAAATCCGTTACATCTTGATAGAGTTTGGATCTCAAGATTATTTTTGATGACTTGTGTTTGATGAATATAACATGAAAAACTGTTTATAATGTTTATCTTGTTTTCATGATTTTGGAGTAATCTTTTTAATTTTGTGAAATTAATTGGATTGAATGGCATCTGTGTGAATTCATTGTTTAAAGCACTTAAATTGATTTCCTGATGGAATACAAATCGGTATTTGAAAAGATTCTAAAATCTGGATTTGTTTCAAGAAATTATTTGATTTTTGCTTTCTGGTCCCGGTACGCAATCTGCATTTTTGTTATTATACCGGAACTGAGCTTTTATCTCTCTTTCTCTATGAACTAATGTTGTTAGATTCCTTTTGTCTAGTATGTTCACTGTTTGACAATTTGTGACAAAAAGGGGGAGAAGAGAAATGACGGAGATGAGATCATCGAGATAGGACAAACAAAAAAGGGGGAGAACAGAACAATAATGATCGTATCACAGAGGGGGAGAACATAAATGCTCAAGACAGGGGGAGAACATGGAGAACATGGAGAACATGTTAGAGATGCTCAAGATAGGAGGAGATAAAGAAAAGATTGAAAGAGCCGAAAAACAAAAGAACCAAAAGGACGAATCAAATGTAGGATTTTAATTTCTAACGACTAACGTTTGATTTTGTTTGGAGTTTGGTTTTGTAGGAATTACATCACTTTAAGACTCCAAGTCCTAAGTCATAGAGTATGTTCTAGGACTGTTTGGTTCAAATGTAATTTTGTATTTATTGGATCTTTCACGCAAAGAAAATCAATGTTTTGGTGATAACATTGAATTTTGAATTTTTTGGTTTAAGATGAGTGACTCGAGCGTTTTTATGTATTTTTGGGTTTTGTCACGAAATTGCCAAAGGGGGAGATTGTTACGGTATTTTGGTGTTGGCATATTTCGTGAGTCAAGTCAGTAAGTTGAGTCGGAGTCTTGAAGTGATCGAATTGTCAATCAGCAATCGAAGACTCAGAAAAGATTCAACAAGAGCTCAAGTTGGCACTCAGTGTTTTGAGTCTTGAAGATTGAAGGTAAAGAATTGTGGATCAATTGCATCAATCTTAAAGAAAATGGATTCGGAATGCTTAGGTACGTTTAACTAAATAATTTTGGTGATCCGAATACTTTCTTATAGTGTAGAAACACTTGGATGAATTTTTAATTGCATAAAAATCAAAAACTGGACATGGGACATGTTCAGGATCCGGATCAGACCTTGCAATCCGGATCCCGAAGGGTGATTGTTCATTGGCAATTTCAATCCGGATCCTAGGCCATCCCGATCCGGATCCCGAACATGGGAGTTGGATGAATTGCATGAACGATCCGGATCGGACCTTGCGATCCGGATCCCGAACCCTTGGATTTCTGGAATCGTCAATCTCGTTACGACGATCCGGATCGCAGTAAATCCGATCCGGATCGCCGTCCTGAAAATTTCCAGATAAGGTAAGTTTTTGATTCTTATCTCTTTCCAAAGGTTTCTAACCTATAAATAGACACTTAGGCCCCGTTTGGTAACGGGGATAAGGGGGGAATACCCCTTATCCCCGTTTCCATACCCAAACGGGGACAGGAATAAGCGGAATCCGGATTCCATGAGAGCTTGAATAGGAGGTATGGAATTGGGGATTTGAATTCCCGTTCAATGCTGGAATTGGGGTTCTGGCACGGGAATCGAGGATTTCTCTCTCTCTCTGCACCTCCTCTCTCTCTCTCCACGGTAGTTTTTTTGTCTCTTTTTTCTTTTTTTTTTTTTTCCTTTCTTACCCAAACGGTAATAAAAATTAGTTTTTTAATTTTTTTAAATTAAAATTTTTAAATTTTAAAAGATATTTAAATTCTAAATTTTAAAATTAAAATTTTTTATTTAATAAATATTATTTTTTTTAACTTTTTTTTAATAATCTAAAAATTTTATTTTATTTCATTTTTGAAAAAAAAAAAATTATTAATTTTAAATTTATAGCAGTTATACAATTATTTTATAAATTTTTTAAAATTTATATAAATTTAAAATTAAAATTTTTACTCCCACTTAAAATTTAAAAATTAATTTTTATTTACTCTCATTTAAAATTTTTACTCCCACTTAAAATTTAAAAATTAATTTTATTTACTCTCATTTAAAATTTTTACTCTCACTTAAACTTTAATTTTTATTATTTTTTTAAAATTTATATAAATTTAAAAATTAAAATTTTTAAAATTTAAAAATTAATTTTTATTACTTTCATTAAAATATTACTCCCACTTAAACTTAATTTTTATTATGTATTTTTTAAAATTTATATAAATTTAAAAATTGAAATTTTTACTCCCACTTAAAATTTATCACTTTTCAATTCTTCTTATTCCTCTATACTCAACCAAACACAATTTTTTCCTATTCATCTTATTCTCCTTATTCCTATATAATTTACCAAACACAATTTCCTTTAATCCCGGTATAACTCATAAAACCAACCAAACGCAAATTTACACCAATTCCTGCTAATACCAGAATCTATACCTATCCCCGGTATAACAAAATTTTCCTAATCCCCGAACCAAACGCTACCTTAGGGTTTCTCAAGAACGTGGGACCAATACCGAAAACACTCGTGAGCAACCCTAGAGACTAGGTTTTTACCGTTCTTCTTTTTAGCCTCTTTTAGGTCAATTCGACGGTTCTTCCAAGATCCATATTTTGTCGAATTGATCTAAACTTTGATTAGAAATTCTTTCTACGGTTCTTCTGTGACACCCCCGGAATTTGGAATAGTCCTCTATATAAATGATATAATAGGACTAAATCTCTAACCCGGCTATAGCATTTTGGATGGTAGCAAGATCCAAGAGGAACATGAGAGTTAAGCGTGCTAGAGCTAGAGTAGTTCTAGGATGGGTGACCCCCTGGGAAGTGGGGCGTCACATCTTCAATGATAATCTAAGCAAAGGATCACCATCGAAGCCTATATTTCTTTATCGGCTGAGTTTGCGTCGTGGATTCGACGTGGTACCGTGGATTCGGTGAGTTGAAGGCGTTTCATGGATTCGAAACGTGTGCTCGTGGATTCGAGTGGCGTTCGTGGATTCGAACGTGTGCAGTGGACGTGCAATCGGTGAGCGCAAGGTCCGAAGAAGTTGAAGGAGGGGTTTGAGTCCGTGGAGTCGGTAATCACCTTGTTATTCTTCTTTTCTTAGTGGATTGTTATTGCGTGTTGATCCCGTGGTTTTTCTCCTGGATTGGAGTTTCCACGTAAATCTCGGTGTGCTGTTTTAATTTTATTTCCGCATTGGTTTTTATTTTGCACTGAGATTTGTTTTTTAAATATTACACCTATTCACCCCCCTCTAGGTGTTTGATAGTATCTATTTAGATCCTTGTGGATCCTTAAAAACCAACATTCCCATCCTTGTTGGTTTGTCATGTAGAGGCATATTAGGGGTAGCATGTTATCAGTTGTCACACTTGGCTTCACCCCTTTCTTTTCCTTCCCCTTTTGCCTCTGATTACCTGGTGGGCATGTCTGAGCTGAGGCTTTACCCACTAGGGGAGGCTACTGTTTATAGTAGTACTTACCCCCATTGTCTTTCTTTGTTTCTTCTCCCCCTTGTTTTGTAGAGTCCTCTGCGGGAGTTGCTGGGCCGTCAGCAGCTGATCGAGGTAAGAGGATTGCGGGACCAGAGATAGCGAGCCACCGAGGGATGTAGCTGGAGTTTTTTGGTGTACCCGATTTCTCAGACAGCTTTTTACTATTTCTTTTTGGGTCTGGCTTTTGCCAGCTGTTTGTATATTTGTGGTGAGCTGGGAGAGATGTTTGTATTTATTTTTACAGTTGTACTTTTTACTTCCAGCTTCTGTCTGAGATACAGTTGTTTTAGTTTAGCTCTGATTTTTATACTCTTTTTTTATTATCTCTTATATCTGAGCATGTTACCGACGCTTCGTGTATGCGGGAAATTCCGCATGCACGGCGGATCTGTAGACGGGCCCGGGTTCTGGTTTACACCCGGGGCGTGACAATTTCAGTTTCAATTTACAGTTTCTGCCATGCGGCGCCAGTGGAGACTACTGTACGTTTTTATAAGGATCCACCAGGATCTAAATAGGTACTATCAAACACCTAGAGGGGGGGTGAATAGGTGTAATATTTAAAAATCAAATCTCAGTGCAAAATAAAAAACCAATGCGGAAATAAAAATAGCACATCGAGATTTACGTGGAAACTCCAATCCAGGAGAAAAACTACGGGGACCAAACGCAATAACAATCCACTAAGAATTGAAGATAACAAGGTGATTACGACTCCACGGACTCGACCCCTCCTTCAACTTCTTCGGATCTTGCGCTCCACCGATTGCACGTCACTGCACACGTTCGAAATCCACGAACGCCACTCGAATCCACGAGCACACGTTTCGAATCCACGAAACGCCTTCAACACATCGAATCCACGATGCTACGTCGAATCCACGACGCAAACTCAGCCAATAAAATATAGCTTCGATGGTGATCCTTTGCTTAGATATAATTGAAAGAACCGTAGAAAGAATTTCTAAGCAAAGTCTAGATCAATTCGACACAAAGATAGATCTTGGAAAGAAACCGTCGAATTGACCTAAAAGAGGCTAAAGAGAAGAAAGATAAAAACTAGCCTCTAGGGTTGCTCTCGAGTATTTTCGGTATTGGTCTTCTAGTCGAGAAACCCTAAGTATCTATTTATAAACCTTGGAAACAAATTAAAGTCGGTTTAGGAAACTTTTCCCGAGATGACATTGTGTACCGGTACCAAATATTGTGTTCTGGTACTCAATGGTGTAAAACACAGATTTTTCTATTATGTTCCGATACGCGAGTCTGTGTTCCGGTACGCAATACAAATTTCAAAAAATTCTGTGTCGGGGTTTGAGGAACTCCAAGTGTGGTTCCGGTACTTACATGTAAAAGACTGATTTTCCAAGATAAACTTTATCCAAACAGACCAAGTACCGGAATCCAAACTTAAATTAAGTTGTAAGTTAAAACCAAGTTCCTAAAACCAAGTTTAAACCGGTTTTCATTAATTTCCTGTTTCCAATGATTATAAACGAACTTTAATCACCATGATCTATATTTAATTATACCTGGGAGTTAACTTGAGCTCATGTTGAATCTTCAATTAGTTTTCGAAGGCTGATTTGACAAATTGATCCCTTTAAGACTCCGACTCAACTTACTGACTTGACTCACGAAATATGCCAACACCAAAAAGCCGTAACAATCTCCCCCTTGGGCAATTTCGTGACAAAATCCAAAAATACATAAAATACGCTCAAGTCACTCATCTTAAACCAAAAATTCGAAATTCAATGTTATCACCAAAACATTAATTTTCTTTGCATGAAAGATCCAATAAATACAAAATTACATTTGAACCAAACAGTCCTAGAACATACTCTATGACTTAGGAACTTGGAGTCTTAAAGTGATGTAAATCCTGCGAAACAAAACTCCAAACAAAGTCAAACGTTAATCATTAGAAATTAAAATCCTACATTTGATTCGTCTTCCATTGATCTTTTATTTTTCCAGCTTTTTATTTTGTGGCTCTTTCAATCATTTCTTTATCTCCCCCTAATTGAGCATCTCCAACATGTTCTCCATGTTCTCCCCATGTCTTGAGCATCTATGTTCTCCCCCTTTGTGATACAATCATTATTTTCGTTCTCCCCTTTTTTGTCACAAATTGTCAAACAGTCAAATAGACAAAAAGAAACATACTAGAAGGAGAAGTTTCTTAGTTACACGTCCATTAGAGTTCTTGTTCATCACAAAGTGAAAAGAAGCTGAAAACACAAAAACAAGAAGGAAAAGAAATCACTCATCCTGATCTGAATCATCATCCTCATGTGATGTAGGTCCATGTGATGTACTCGGTGCAGTTGCTCCAGTGACCACATCGTCATGCTTGCAACCCAAGGGATATCGAAGATCTTCTTTAAACCATCCTCGAGTTTTCTGAAAGCCTTGCTCCATCCTTTTCTTCAAAGATCGAACATCCCGATGCAAAGTCTGAAGAGTTACCACTTCAATCTGGTTCAGGAGATTCTTGGCGCGGCGTTGTGCCTCGTAGTCGCTTCGCTTGCATAGCCCTTTGTATGCCCAAAATGTCTTCAAAGTGCTAACTGACTTGGCTAACGTGATTTCCATCAATTGAGCCTAAGCCGTAGTCAAATTTGGTACAAGAAATGTCAACACCGTGATCTTCAGAATACGAGTAATCAAGATTGGATACGGTAGAAAGGTCACGTTGTCTTGATCCCTCAATGACATGTACCATTTGCTGCCAATTAGAAATGGAATATTGATGTTTGAATCCCATTTGCACTTCCGGCGTGACCAAGGAAAAAAGAGAAGTAGCAATCGATCCCATCGAATCCTTTTGGTCCCCATTGTGGGCAATAAGTATAGCATACAAAATGTGATATTCTGGTTTTAGGTCCTTTGATTCAACATATGACCTATTTGTGTGCGTCCCTGACTTGCAAATGAGTCCACAACGATGTCCCAATGGGTGTCATGCTGGAAATCACCATCTGTGTAGTAAAGACCAGAAGTATCAACAGGCTAGCCCAAGATTGGCCCCAATTACTGCTGGAGTAATGTCAAATTTGATGCCTCTCACTGTTGTTTCAATAATGAAAGCCCCTGTGCCATGGTCCTTTTGGAGTATGTTAGCTCTCATATAAAATTCCCTGATGATCTCAACACAAAAACCCATCTTTGGTTGGACTCTGCCAAGTGGCCGAATATGACTTTGTTCCAAAAGCCTCGCAAAGTCTGGCACCTCACGACATAGCTCTGTTGAAATTTCACGTGACGCTCTCCAATGCATGTACGGTTTGCAAATCTGGCTCGGCGTTTGCACTTACATGCTGTTCACTTTCATCAACCTTAGATCTCCGTTGAGAGCAGGTCGTTGTTATTACCGGTCCACCGTACTTCTACGCGGAGGAGAATCCGCACCCTTTTTTTCCTTGGAGCCATAGGTGCTTTCCCCTTTCCTTGAAACCGTTTCTTCTTCATATTTCTGATCCCTTCATCTCGTGACCGTTTTAGTTGCCTTTTCTTTCCAGAACCGCGACCACGCCCACTACCAGTGGCCATCAAAATCACTAGGCAAGTAGCCATGAAAATGCCATTTTCTACCAAAGAACATACTACACTATGATTTGATCGTATAGAAAGGTTTAAACATGTCTAAGAAAACATTCTAAACATGTCACAATTGATGATTCATCATTTAAAAACCATTTACCAATAAAGCCCAATCTCAATTTTTCTTGTCAAGAACATGTATAAAGTTAGATTCAAACATATGGCATGAAAAATCTGAATCTAATCGCATAGAGATGTACCATTAAGTTCTAAACATGAGATAAGGGTAAATTTATGCAAGAGATTTCATTTGAAGCAAAGATCTACTCAAAAATCTCAAAAACAATATCAAACAACTAAAAACTAGGGTTTTGAAGTTAAAGAAAAGCAAGTTAATGTAGAAACTTACAAATGAGAGCAACAATTCTCTGGTTCTTGAAGAGCAAAACCCTAGAGATGTTTTAGAGAGAGAGATGGGAGTGTCACGCCCCGGGGTCGAAAACTGCGGACCCGGGCTCGCCAACAGATCCGCCACCCTATGCCAAAACCCGCATAGGCGAAGCGTCTAACCTGCAAAAGATAGTACTATAGCTACACAAATATCAGAGCTGAAATAAGATGCTGTAAAATAAAAATCCAATACATACATCGTGAAATAGGGTACAATATTCCATTTCCTCAAATACAGATAATCATCATACAATGTCCTCACTCGATCTCTTGTCACGCCCGGGTGTAAACCAGAACCCGGGCCCGTCTACAGATCCGCCGTGCACACGGTATTTCCCGCGTACACGAAGCGCCAAACCTGCTCAGATATATAAGAGATATAATAAAGAGCAATAAAAACAGAGCTGAAACTAAAACTAATACATCTCGACTGAAGCTGGAATAAAATACAATACATCTGTATAAATGATACATCTGTCTCTCCCCGCTCAACCAAAAATAAAGTACAACCTGCTGGCAAAAGCCAGTCCCAAAGAAAAGTTACACCGTCTGTCTGAGGAAACAGGGTACACCAACAGTTCAGCTACACACGCTCAACCTGCTCGAAGTCTATCTACTAGCAGCGTCCCTCTCTCCTCGACCCGTCGCTGAAAACTCAGCAGCACCCGCAGAAGACACTGCAAAAGAAACAAAGGGGAAGAGAAAAGAGAAAGCAGTGGGGGTGAGAACTACGTAAACAGCAGCCCCCTAGTGGGTAGACCTCAACTCAAAATGGCCCACTAGGACTACAAAGAGGCGAAAAAAGATGAACAAAGGTGTAAGCTGTAAATATGCCAACTGATTGATGTAGGGAAGTACCACTAATGCCTCTAAAATGCCAGTAGGAATATAGGTAAATATATGCATCAGAAAGTAAATGCTGCCTGCCTAGACCCAATCGATACACCAGTAAACACTGGTATGCCTGCTGTGCTGACTGTCAATCGGGTATGCTGCCAAACGCATACCCCGATAGGGATAAGAGGTCCCGAGACTCGAAGCCTGTAAAACGCACACTCCGGAGTGGCACTCGAGGGGAGCGACCCACACGAGTATAATGTGGGTAACACGTACCAAAATAATGCCTGGGGTAACAAGTACCAAATCAGCAGGACTGGATCATGACTCTGATCAAAGTGGGAAAACCCATCCACTAAAAGGAGACCCGATCTCAACCCCGATGCAAGGTAGACAAAATAGTGGGAAAACCCCATCACTAAAAGGAGACTCCGCTAGCCAATCTGAGCAATAACCACTGTCTGGTCAACGCCCAAGGTCCGCGGTTTGCCGCAATACCCTGCCCAAGCCCTGCCGGTCCCAAAATCCAAAGATCCACAATCGGGGTAGAATAATCGATCATCCGGTCAACCGACTACTGTCCGCGGTTCGCAAAATACCCTGCCCTCACAGCCTGCCTGTCCCAAAACCCACAAACTGTCTGACTACACTATCCCAGACCCCTGCTCGAACCCGAGCGGTACTATCCCCCAAAGTAGACAAAAGAAGAGAACAAGCATGGTTTCTCTAAGTCAATGCCATCAGATAGTGTAGCAGAAAAAGGTGGCCCTAACAAAATGGTCCAATCAAGCATGCAAAGTCCATTATTTAAAACAGGGTTTAAATATTATGATCTTTCCCCCATAACAGGGATGCCACTAATTAAACTTCCATCTGCCAAGTAATCCATGTCCCCCATTTATCACTTAAACATAAGAGGTCCCCAAAGTGGAAGGCAATATAGTCCAATTCCCAATTACCCTTGCCATTTTTACTTTTTACGGTCATTTAGCACTGTACTAAAAGCAACTCAAATAGCGCCTAGGGGGACCATCACAAGTAGGAGGTAAACAACGGTACCCACCTCGAGCGCTAAATCCAAGTCCGGACAGTGAAATCCGCGCCCGACCTCAACCGTCCCTCGCAAAGCTGTGCCAAAATCCCAAAGGATACACACACACAATTACTATCCAAGGTTATCCCAAAATCAGCCCCCAAAACCAGATTTACTGTTCAGCCGTTTTTACCTGCGAAATGTTGCCCAATAAATTCCCAGGAAACAATACCACTGCGATCTACGCGACGAACCGGCGAAACGAGACCTGCACGTTTTCCCACGATTTTTCTGTGCTGAGAACTAAAATCGGACAGAGGACCACCGCGAAAACAATATTTTTACCCAAAAAACTGTGCTACAAGGTTCTGGTAAAAAGGGGTTTCTCACCTTCAAGGAAATTCCACGAAAAATTCCACAAAACTCAGAGAGATTCCTTGTGAGGTGAGATGCAAATCCTTTTGTGAATCGCTCAATCCGATGTCGGTTGCGGAGATAGCGAAAATACGACCCGCTGTTGCCAAAAACTCCATCACAGCACACAAAGGGGTCACAAGAGATCCGCAAAAACCCATGGAAAACGCGGAATGTGGGAAAAAAAACAGTAGGAAATTAGGAATGTAGCCTACTGTTACGAAGAAGATGGCGCAAGAATCCGTGAAAAAATACTGCTTGGTTAGCCGGGGAGCTAAAACACTGTCGCTGCGACGAAGAACAATCCAGGATGCATAGTCGCGCCGCGCCGGGGGAAAATCCAAATCTCGAAATCCGGCCTCAAAACATCCTCCAACCTTCACAGGAGTGGGTTCCTCACTTCAGATGAAGATTTCATCTTTCACTCTAATGGAGATGGAGCCTCT